>PVJO010002958.1:0-132332 GCA_004026905.1 Hystrix cristata
CTTGCTTTCTTTTTCTTTTTCTCTCTTTTTGCTGTGTGGGGATTGAACGCAGGGCCTTGTACATGCTAGGCAAGGGCTCTGCCGCTGGACCGCATACCCATCCCCTCTCATTTTACATATTTGGTTTGGACCGTCCATGGAACGAGAACAGAAAAAAAGCCCTGAACGGTGTTGCCTTGGTTCAGCCAGCATCTCTTGAGCACTGCCGGTGAGCCAGGAACTGTGCTCGGGCTGGCGATGCACAAAGGGAGAGGTAGCTCTGCTCCAAGGAGCATAGAGTTGAGTTGGGGAGATGGAATCTCCTTGACAGTTTAACAAATATAGTCTTAAACTGTGAGATACTTAAATTACATAGACATTTCATACTAGAGGAAATTTCAGAAAATGAGGGTAAGACAGAAAAAGAAATGGTTTTGCAAATACCACCATTAGTACATAAGTAAAATAGGTTTTCTCTTTGGGAGTAGCTATATATCTTAGTAGACAAAAGCGAAGTCTGATTAGCTAGGCTGGCTGGGTAGATCCTAGCTTTAGGACTTACTCGATGTGTAACTTCTCTGTGCCTCAGTTTCCTCATCAGGTAAGAGGGATGGCAGTGGTTACTACTTCATGTAATTGTGATGAGACTTGAGTTGACATACATTACAGCATGTAGAGCAACACCCGGCCCACAGGGAACAGTCCCACGGCGCTGACTGCTGTTTGTTTCCTGTGGCGTGCCATTCAGTTCCCTGGATCTTAGGCATGTGGTTTAATGCCCCAATCATTTTTCTTAAAGGGACACAAAAACCAAGGATCAAGAGATTGGTGAAAAGAAGACCAAAAGGAAAGAAAGCTTCAAGCCAGAGAGAAGGAAATCAGCTTTTCAGGGACTTAATGAAGAAGGTATGAATGAGTAATTGTTTATATGGTCTGCAGTCTTTTGGCTTGGTGTGCATCAGAGTTATTAGGGAATGTTTCCCAGATGCTATAAATAATCTACCTACTTTTGATAATTTCTTCTTCCCTGCACTTCAGCCCAGATTTTCTGTTACTTGGCGTTCTACAAGGTATGATCAAAATTAACAGTAAATGTTTAAAGTTTTAAAAATTTATTTCAGTAAAAGACACATTGCCATTAATCCATCTCAAAATACTCCCCCTTGCTTTGAACACATTTATCCCAACATCCTTACCTCTTTCTGAAGCAGTTCTGGAAGTTCTCTTTCGTGTCTTTATGAGTTCTGATAAGAATACAGTGAGTGCTGCTGCTGAGATCCATCCAAGGAAAAGGCAGACTTGTGAAAACATTACTGTGTGTTCTCATCCACTCTATTCACCAGAATTGGCACCATGTGACTTCTGGCTCTTCCCCAAAATCAAAATGACCAGAAAAGGTAAATGTTTTGAGTTGATTCAGGACACTAAGGCAGTCACAGCAGTGCAACTAAAGACAGTCCCAAAAGAGGACTTCCAAGCCAGGTGTGGTGGTGCACACCTGTAATCCCAGCACTCGGGAGGCTGAGGCAGGAGGACCACTGTGAGTTCCAGGCCAGCCTGAGCTACATAGTGAATTCAAGGCCAGCCTGAACTACATAGTGAGAACTTGTCTGAAAAAATAAAACAAAGCAAAGATGACATCTAGAACTGCTTCAGAAAGTGGCAAGATTGGTGGGATAAGTGTGTTTAAAGCAAAGGAGAATATTTTGAGGGGAATTCATGGTAATATGTGTTTTACTGTAATTTTTAAACATTTAAACATTCACTGTGTTTTTTTAATGACACCTCACTGATTCATCAAATTTTCTTTCAAAAACAGGCTATTGGCCAGTATCATCAGCATCTTGCAATCTTGTCTTGAAGATATGTTCAGCTTCTGATTGTCTAACATCTACAAAACAGTTTTAAGTTTAATTCACACAGATGCTGCAGAATCCAATAAGAAATAATAACTGGAGTCTACAGTAATCTGTAAATTATAATTTAACCCTAATTTCAAAATCATTTTGGAGTAGAGCTTTAGGCTTCTGACACACCATTTACAAATGATGCCCTCCTACATTTCATGTTCCTTCTGACTCAGGAATTTAGTGACATTAACTCTTTCAGGTCATATTATCCCTGCCCTGATCGCTTCTTATTGTCCTCCTTTCTCTGTCCAGCTTTGTACACAGGATGCTGGCCACAGTGGATGGCATCTCCCTGGCTTCCTTTTGGCCAATGGGAAGGCCTGGCAGACGGTCAAAGGGCAGGAGCGAAGTTAGTTAGGGAGGGTTAGTTAGGGTTTACTTCCCCTCCCTGACCTTCTAGGTCCTTTGTATCTGGAAGAAGTACTGTCCCTCCCCAGGTACAGCTTCTGTGTGGTAGCCTGTCCTTCCTAGTTCCAGCTGTCCTCGCTGAGTTCTGATAACTGTCCTCTCACACCACACTTCAGACTTGGGCTTCCCACTGCTGCCCATCCCTGGATTCCTTGCCATTCCTTGTTTGTTCCTTTAACTCCAACTATGGCTTTGTATGCTGTCACTTAATTAAGGAATCTTTCTCTGTACTATCCACGGGTACATTTTCTTTCCTCCAAACCCTGACTGACACAGGGCCCACAGTGTGTGGGCATTTGGCTAGTATTGAATACACTGAGAAGATAGTTAATGTCATCAATGGCCATTCCTATAGCAGGGAGCTGTGGAATGTTAGGAGGGGGAAGCCATTAGCTGTGTTTTTAGAAAGATTTTATCTCTATGTAATAGAACAACTATTTGTGGGTAAAACAGTTTATATTAAGCTAGAAGGAACACTGATGTGAATTCTGGATTATGGCACTCTTTGACCTAGAAAGTAATCAGGTTCTTTGAGTCTTTCTTTTTTTTTTTTCTTCCTCCATTTTTGGAAGTGACTGGGTTGGTATGAGCTATCTAAGTAATGAGATATCATACGTTTGTAAGTCAGAGTTACTGTTTGGTGAATAACATGAGCAGACTTAAAACATTCATAGGTGTCAATAAACACTAAAGACAAAGACTTGAAATTCAGACCAAGTTGTTAACTTTTATGTTTATAGTAAATTATATTAAATTATAAAGTGAAATTATATGCCAACTTTGATTAAATCAGTGTAGAGTCAGCACGAGAACAGTTTGCATACAGAAGGCAACAAAAGATGCTGAGCTACAAAAGATGCTATCAGGGGCTTTGCAGTTACCTTGCATTTCCATGATTCACTGTTGACCATACTCTCCTTTGATTATAAAGACCAAAATAATTTTCCCTTGAATTCAGCTGAATAGAAAGTATATTGTTTTTAATCTTTAAAATTGTACATACTGAGATGGGCATGTCACTCAGCAGTAAAGTGCATGTCTAGCATGTGCGATGTCTTGTGTTTGATCTTTAGCATCATGAAGAAGAATAATAGGAATAATAAATGTACAAAGCAGTTTGAAGCTCCCTTTTTTGTCTTTTAAAACTCATGTGCACAGGATAATCGTGTTGGGTCAGAGTGACTTGTCAGACTGACTGGAACTGGATCATAGATAGATTCTAACCTGATTTTGAGCATGTTGGTTGTGAGCTCTTTTCTCCTCTCACCTGCTTCAGTTGCTAACAGGCGGTGGTTCCTTTTCCATACCTTACCCTTTGTTCAGCTATGATGGTAGATACAGTGGTTTGACTCTGTCTATGTGTAGCACATTTAACCATTTGTTTCCAGTTAGATTCCTAAAAATTATGAGGTAGTGGAGTTTTAAAACTTTCTCATTGCGCCCAGCATGGTTTTTGGTTTTGTTGATGTAAGTTTTTGAAAATATTACTTCTGTTGTATAATAAAGTGTTTATTTTTCCTAACAGTTAGGTTGCAGCCTTGTAAGAGATATTTCTTTCTTTGAGTTTGGGAGTCAGGGGAAAAGACCTGCCACCCAAAGAGCCTTCAGTTTCAATTATAAGCTTGACACCTAAGTAGCTACTGCTATAGTACATCATACAAACTGGCATTAGTTGTCCTCATTTTTTTTTTTTTCCCCTTTGGTGCTGGAGATTGAACTCAGGGCCTTACACTTGCTAGGCAAGTGCTCTACCACTGAGCTAAATCCCCAGCCCAGTTGTCCTCATTTTATAACAAAATACGGCTTAACTGCTTAGCTGAAATTACTGTATTCCCATTATCTCTAGAGTGGGAGATAAAATGCATAAAATGCTAAGGTGTTTGTAACTCTTTAAGGTGAGCAATACCATCTCCATATATTTTGGATTATACACCTTTACATGAGTCTATTAGAGAAATAAAATCGTGATAAGACAAAGATCACAACATTTTGTCTAATTTAGCCTCTTTGATTACTAGCTGGATGATACGTGTATCTAGTCTGGTTTCTAGAGGATATATCCTTCATTACCTCCAGTTTGGAATCTTTACATATAAATAGAAATCTTCTCTTGCAAGCTATGTGCTGCTGCATGTGCAATACTTGCCAGTACACATTATATCTTGGTAAGTATGGAAAAGATCTTTTGTGTGTGTGTGTGTGTGTGTGTGTGTGTGTGTGAAAACTGAGTAGTCCCTGTTGTGGATAGTCGCATTCATACTTCTTAGCTTCCAGAAGTTTTACCTTGCGCAGATCAAATGGGAAGGTACAAATTTATTTGGCTGTTTTAAAGCAAGGAAACAGTTGCTTATCTTTCTAACCAGAGTATCACCAGAAAACAAATTACTTTATAAGTACTGTATGTAAGAAATTTTGAGGGATATGGAGACTTACAATACAGTCTGCCTCTCAAGCAACTTACTCTAATTGATGAGACAAAATGAATATATGTTAAAATGTAAGGTCTAATAAGCGACATCGTGATGGTGAATTATGGTGTTATGTACTAGTGTGTATTAACCACTTAACAGTTTATCCCGAGCATCACTTGGGCAGCATGTTTGTTTACCTGCTGACTATACAGAGCATCGCTTGGGCAGGTGTCATTTCAACCAGTTGATTCTTGTACTGAATAGATTTAATAAAATTGTTGGTTTTATATTTCCTGTTATAAAATTAACGAAAAACTTGTAATTTTTGGTCATCCTGTATTTAAATAATTGTACTGGCAAGTGGTTAAGGCTATAGGTCCTACACCAAACTCTGGCTTCTATCTGGCCAGGGACTGAGAAATATTGGCCAATATTAATAATAATAATGTTGATAGATATTGTTTATTGGTTATAGAACAACTGTTACACACCAGGAGCTTTATATGCAGTAATCCTTTGCTTGCACATGACAGTCTCACTTTTTTTTTTTCTTTTTTTGTTGCTGGGGATCAAACTCAGGGCCTTGAGCTTGCTAGGCAAACGCCTTACCACTGAGGTAAATCCCCAACCCCTGTCCCACTATTTTTTAAGGGAGCTTCTCCCGCTCCATCTGCTGTTTCAGGCCTCCATCCCTCACTTTCTATTAAGACTCAACAAAATGACTTCACTTCCAACATTACAAAGAAAATAGAAGCCTTCAGGTGGAAATTAACTCAGCTGTCCACCACCAGAAGTCCTAACATGACCACTCCATCCCCACTGAACAGAAGAACAGTTGGTGAAGCAGTTTAACCTGAACTGGAGATGGACCTACTCTACGTCTCTTCTTTCCTATTAATCTAAAGGGCATGTTCCTGCTTCCTGTCCTGGACTAATCTCATCTTTTCTACTCAGTGTTTTCCTTCTCAGCTTAGCATCTCTGTTTTCAGTAGCTTCAGCCCTTCTTCATTAGCTTCCTTTCATCAGCATTAGCACACTTGGATTTTCCCATTTTTTAGGAAATATTCCCTCGATCCCACCTCCCTTTCCAGCCACTGTGCCACCCTTCTCCTGCTGCAGCTCTTCAAACACCTGTCTACACCTGCTGTCTCTAGTACCTCATTTCCCACTCTCGACTCAACTCATTAGAATCTTAATTCTACACCTTCCATTCTGTAGCAGTCACTGAGGTCACCAGGGACTTCCACATTTCTAAATCCCTTTGTCCCTTTTGCTCAATTGTCAGTTGTTCTCTCAGCCTATTTTCTTGGCTTCCTTGATGTTAAACTCAGAGGTTTCTTCTATGTCTCTGGTTACTCCACCTCAGCCTTCTTGAGCAACTCTGCTGCTATCATTTCTTACTCTTTAAAATTTTCCTCCTAAAAGACCTAGTTTGCTCCCATTCACTTAGGATCTACAGACTAACAATCTCAGATTTGTATTCGGAGTCTAGGACAAGCCTTATTCTCTGAGCTCATAAGTCTATTCATATATTTTATGTCTCCAGTTGAATTTCTTCCACCTACCTTACTGACATACCCAATGCTGAATTCATTGTCTTTACCTCCTTTACCTCCAGCATTCCCCTTCCAGTTAGTGATATTATGTTTGGTTATCCACTCAAATGAGAAACTCAGGTACCATCATTGCCTCTGCTACAGTTCCTTTACTCCTTGCATCAAAAACTCAAGCATTAGGACTCACTTGTTTCAACCTCCAAAATATATGTTCCTTATTCCCACTTCCCTCCATTTATGTGCTCATCATCCTCATGAAGCCACCAGTAAATCTTTTTTTTTTTTTTTTCTGGGTGCTGGCGATCGAACTCAGGGCCTTGTGCTTGCAAGGCAAGCACTCTAATCACTGAGCTAAATCCCCAGCCCAGTAAATCTTTTTTTTAATTAAATTTTTTTTTATTTTTACCAAGAACATGTATTGGTACATTGTATACATAATGATCATAATCAACATGGTTATTTTGTACCTGTACATGATATATCTTGGTTTTCTCTCCTCTTCCCCTCCCCTCCCCTCCCTTCCATTCCCCCACCCTTCCCTATTTGCAACAGGTTTATTTACATTTTTCCATTTTTTTCCCTTTCATCTTATTTTCCTTTTAACCTTCCTTATTTTCTCCCTTTTCCTTATCTAGTTCTCCTCTCTTTTGAATACTATCTTTTTTTTTCTTACATAATATTTGTTATACCCCTTTGTCCTTATTTACACTTATGGTTTCTCATATCAGAGAAACAATTCGATGGGTACTCATGAGTATCTGATTTATTTCACTTAATAGTATGTTCTCAAGGAACATCCATTTACGTACAAATGTCTCTAGTTTGTCCTTTTTATGGCAGAGTAGTACTCCATTGTATAGAAAAACCACATCTTCTTTAGCCATTCATTAGTCGTTGGGCATTTAGGTTTGATGTATGCACAACCATGTTCATAGCAACACAATTTGTAATAGCTAAGTCTTGGAAACAACCCAGATGCCCAACAACTAATGAATGGCTAAAGAAGATGTGGTTTTTTTTTTTAACTTTATTTCCAAGAACATGTATTGGTACACTGTATACATAGTGATCACATTCATTGTAGTTAATTTGTACCTGTACATGATACATCTTGGTTCCCCCCGTTCTTCTCCACCCTGCCCTTCCACTCCCCCTCCCTTCACTATTTACAATGGCTTTATTTACATTTCCTCTCTTTTCCCCTTTCTTTTCTTTTTCCTTTCCTTTTTTCCCCCCTCCTGCTTTTCTAATTCTCCTCCCTATTGAATACTATCTTTCTTTTACTTAGTATCTATTATACTTTATTGTCCTTATCTAAGCTTACGATTCACATACCAGAGAAACAATTCGATATGTACTCATGTGTGTCTGATTTATTTCACTTAAGAGTATGTTCTCAAGGTACATCCATTTACTATAAATATCTCAAGTTTATCCTTTTTCATGGCAGAGTAATACTCCATTGTATAGAAAAACCATATCTTCTTTAGCCATTCATTAGTTGTTGGGCATTTGGGTTGTTTCCAAGACTTAGCTATTACAAACTGTGTTGCTATAAACATGGTTGTACATGTATCACTGTGGTATGATGTTTTTAATTCTTCTGGGAAGATACCAAGCAGAGGAATAGCTGGGTCAAATGGAACCTCTAGTTGTAGTTTTTTGAGGAATCTTCACACTGATTTCCACAGTGGTTGGACCAGTCTACATTCCCACCAACAGTGGAGGAGAGTTGCTTTTTCCCCACAGTCCTGCCAGCATTTGTTATTGGTTGATTTCTTGATGATAGCCGTTCTTTCTGGAGTGAGATGAAATCTTAGCATTAATTTAATTTGCATCTCTCGAATGACCAGTGATGTTGAACACTTTTTCATGTATTTGTTTGCCATTTGTATTTCTTCATCTGAGAGCTGCCAGTAAATCTTTTTTTTTTTTTTTTAACAATGGAAAATAGCATACAAGCTTTTATTTTCCTTTTGAACTTTTTTTTCCTGGTTACAAAAGTAACTTAAACTTGATCTAAAAATATATATAATTACACAAAGTTGAGTGTGAAAAATCTGCTAACGAGGAGGCTGGGGAAGCCCTGTGGTCAGCAGAACCCTTAGCCCAGTGAGATGCAGCTGGCACTCGGCTCCTTCAATTGTTCACATTATGGGGATACACTGGGCACTGCAGTGGCGTCTTCCCTGTGCCCCATGGGAGCTGCCCCTGCCAGTCTGCAGTCTTTCTTGCCATCTGCATCTGTGTCCTCAGCCACCAGGACAAATGCTTTACCCTCTCTGGGCTGGTTTCACCGACGGCAGCGGGGCCCTCTCTCTGTGGCGACGGAGCCTTGGCGGGTCCCTCGGCCTTTGAAGGGAGGCCCTACCCTTGGCTCCGGCCATCACCTCAAATCGAGGTCACAAGTAAATCTTAACTTTACTGTTGCAAGCTGTTCCCTATGAGGCTCTTCCATGTAATCCCATACTTTACAGGTCTTTTTTTGAATGACTCCTATATACCAGGCACTACTCTTGTTGCTGGGGGAATTGTGAACAAAGCAGAGTCCTTGCAGTCCTGGAGGTTACTGTAATTAAATGAACAAAGATAGTAGTGATGATGCTGGCAACACAATAAAGGTTAAAGTACTAATAATTGTATGTGGGGGAAGAACTTAATATCAGATAGTGATGTGAGGGAAGCTGTTCTGAAGATGTGACCTTTGAGCTTTAGTAGGAATGAAGACAGGGAGCCAGTCTTGTCACTCTAGGGGCACAGCTCATAGCATCCCAGCAAGAGGAATTGCAAATACAAAGTTCTCATGGGAAACACTGAATTGGAGCAGTACAAGGCCAGTGTGGTAGAGCAGAGTAAGTTGTAAGGAAGCGGAAAGCAGTTGAAGCAAGCATGGAAACTGAGCCAAGGGGATTACAGGCCATGGCAAAATGTAGGAATCTAGTAGAAGACTCTAAGCAAGGGAGCAGAGTGGGTTAAAATTTTTACATTTTTAGAAGTTTTTTTTGTACTTTTCTCTAATTTTCTCCGCAATTATTTATTTGTTTCTTTGTTATTTGTTTATTTTTTGGGTAATGTCTCAGCATATAGCTTTGGCTGATCTCAGACTCGAGCTCCTCCTGCCTCAGCCTCCACGATGCTGGGAACAATAATCATTTTTAACATGTAAAAATAAGCATTTAGTTTCCTTGTTCAGGTCTTTTTCAGCTGCTTTAAAAAATACTGGGTTTGGAATTAGGGATTTAGCCCAGTGGTTAGAGTGCTTGCCTAGCAAGCCCAAGGCCCCGAGTTCAATCCCCAGCACATTAAAAACAAAAAAACAAAAAAACTGGACTTGCTAGGAGTCTAAAACAGGAGGATCACTGTGAGTTTGAGGCCATCTTGGGCTATATAGTGAGTGCAAGGCCAATCTGAACTACATAGTGAGACCCTGTCTCAAAAACAACGAAAACAACAGCAAAAACCAAAAATACTGGATTTATCTCAATTCTTCAAATATATTGTGGTACAGCTGTTTTTTGCTTAGAACACATATGTGCCACAATTATTTAATTAACTACTTCATTGGTTGGTTCTCAGCTTACATTTTAATTCCTCAGGGAGTCTGCCTGAAGTTCTTGAACCTTAGACCAGTTTCACATCCTCTTCTTCCATAGTATCCTGCCTACTGTCTTCTCCCACCCCACACACAGATCATATTTTTATTTCATAGTATAAAACAACCTTATAAACCAGGAGAATATTCTGTTCCTGGCAGTATAAACTGTAAGTTACACAAGACCAGTGATCATGTCTGGGTTGTTTACTGACATATCCCCAGGTCCTGGCAGAGAACCTGAATCTGTTAGGTGCTTGTTACCTGAGCAGTTTTTTGTTTTAATCTTCACAAAACCACCAAAAGATAATATAATCCTGCTTACAAAAGAGGAAACTGCTTAAAGAGTGTTCCACAACCCTCCCAGGATAATGCTAGAACAAACATTTCTGTACTTAAATTTAAGATACAGTGGTCTTCCCAGAGACTCTAGTTCAAGAGGGCTCTAAGCAAAATTTAAAGATTATAGAAGTGAAATAAGAGGTAACTTCAGGTTAAAACTAGTTGAACCCCAGCCCCATTTCCTCATCTATTCTGTGGGTTTGTGTACAGGTTAAGCTTCATTATCAATTTGGCTTGTTCGAGAGCTGTCCAGGATATTAGTGAAGCACACTTCTGACTGTATCTGGGTGGGTCATGCAGGTGTGACCTCAGAGTGTATATCTGGTCCTTGGCCTTTTCCTCTCTGCTGCTCTCCTACTCCTCTGTTTCCCAGCCACCATGAACTAAGCGGGTTTGCTCTACCACGCCCTCTGGCCATGATATTTCTGCCTCGGAGCCAGCCAACCATTAATGAACTGTGTGAAACTATAAGCAAATTAAACCTCTCCTCCTTTAAGTTGTGGGTGTTGGGTATTGTGTCCCAGCAACAGGAAAGTTGACTGATACAGTTTGGTACCAAGTGTTTGGAACATCCGAGTCCTTCACATTTCCTCACAATGGAAATGAAGTAATGAGTTCCAGACACACAGTAGATTTTTAATATATATTGGATGCCTGTTAAATGAAATTACTAAAACCACTCTCAGAAAATTTGGATTATTAAGAATTTCTATATTAGATTTTAATTGCTTTTCCCCCAAATATAGTGCTTTTGGGCCTTTCCAAATGCTAATAGCGGGGTTGAGGATTTAGCTCAGGGGTAGTGTGCTTGCCTAGCAAACACAAGGCCCTGAGTTCAATCCCCAGCACCCAGGAAAAAAAGAAAGAAAAAAAGTTTATAACAAATGCTAATAGCAGTACTATTTGCTTGTATGTGTTGGTGTTTGAAGTGAATTATAATGAGGTGTCCCCCAGAATCTTAGAAATAAGTTCGTCCTCTGAAGGTTAAATCAGTAAACTCTACTCTCTCACTAAATACTGTTATTTCTGTAGTTGCTATGCTTTGGATATGGTTTATTCCCCAAACACTCATGTGCTGGAGACATGGTTCCCGATGTAAAATTATTCAGAGGTGGTGGAGCCGTGGAGATGGAGAGCGTAGGGCAGTGATGGCAAACCTTTTAGAGACCCAGTGCCCAAACTGCAACCCAGAACCCACTTATTTATCACAAAGTGCCAACACTGCAATTAAACCTGAATACTGAGTTTTTAGGTTAGAAAAAACAACTCATATCTTAACATCTTTTGTCTTGAAAGAAAAACATAATAACAGAGCTTTCAGTGATACAAAATGTTTTTATTTTTATTTTATTTTATTTTATTTTTTTGGTGCTGGGGATTGAACTCGGGGCCTTGTGCTTGTCAGGCAGGCACTCTAACCACTGAGCTAAATCCCCAGCCACAAAATGTTTTTATCAAAAAAGTTTGCATTTGGTGTGCTTTTGCACATTAATGTGATCTTTGCTGTTGTGTGCATGCTGATAATTTGTCGAACCTTGCTCATACTTCTTTAGTTTGAGAACAGTACATGCAGCACTTAGGTAAGCAATCCCAAGTGCTTTCATTGGCTTAAAATTATTTGGCAGAGAATTCCATACTTTAAGGATTTCATTTTCAAAACTACCAACTGTGCTGTCCTTTGTCATACTTTGGCAGAGGTATAGAAATGGAAAGAAGATTTATAGAACATAAAGGAGTTCAAGAAAGAAAGTGTAAAGTTTAGGAATTTAGAATACAAGATAATGTGTGTCAAATTAGATTATTTCACAGATGATATTGGGATAAGTGGCCAATCATTTGGAAAAATATTTTAGAAGACTAAATAATCAAAAATGTAAGCATAGACCAGGTGTAATTCCAGCTGCTTGGGAGGGTAAGGCAGTAGGATTGCAACTTTGAGGCCTGCCTGGGAAACTAAGAAAGACTCTGTCTCAAAACAGTTTTTAAACCAAGTGTAGTGGTGCACATTTATTATCCTAACACTCGGGAGGCTGAGGCAGGAGGATTGCCCTGAGTTCAAAGCCAGCCTGGACTGCATAGTAAGTTCAAGTCCAGCCTGAACTACATAGTGAGCCCCTGTGTAAAAAAAAAAAAAATCAAAAAACAAAAACCAAAAAACCCCAAAAACAAACCAAAAAAAAGTTTTTGGGGCTGGAGATTTAGCTCAGTGGTAGAGCACTTGCCTAGCAAGTGCAAGGCCCTGAGTTTGATCCCCAGCATGCCCCAAAAAAAAGTTTTTAAAAAAGGCTGGGAATGTAGCTCAGTGGAATGCCCTGGGCTCAATCCTAATATCAGGGAAAAAGAATTTTAATATAAAAATAACTACTTAAAAATTAAAACAGTTGCAGTACATTGGATAAACCAAAGGCTTGCATTTCTAATATTCAGAGTTCTGATAAGCCGTGAGAAAAAGAACGCCAAGTATGTTGGTGCATACCCAAGTATGTTGGTGCCGCACTCAAGATGCTAAGGCAGGAGGATTACAAGTTTGAGGCCCCCCTGGACTAGGACACCCTGGCTCAAAAACAAACAAAGCCCCTCTAACTATGTTCTTTACCTAACTAAGGGAAAAAATATTGATAATATCTAAGGTTGGTAAGAGCATGGTAAATAGAACATCTTCATTTACTGTGTTGGGCCTATAATTTCTTCTGTTTAGCTAAAAAGAATGCTTTAGTATAGGCTGGCGATTTAGCTCAGTGGTTAGAGTGCTTATCTAGCAAGCACAAGGCCCTGAGTTCGATCCCCAACACCAAAAAAAAAAAAATGCTTAGTATGAGACTGACCATTCATAGCCTCAATGACCCTTCAGAGTCAATAATAGAATGTTGGATAAGGTAGGATCTATGTCTAAAAAAGAGAGGTTGTGGGGGTGGTTAGGGTTAGAGTCAGGGTTTCACAGATCATCTGACTATGTGGTTCAGACTGACCTTGAACTCACTATGTAGCCCAGACTGGCCTCGAACTTCCTGATAATATCTAAGGTTGGTAAGAATGTGGGTAATTAAACATTTTCATCCTTTTGGAGATATAAATTGGTACCACTTATCTACAAGGATGTTTGTTGGTTGGTTGATTTATCTATTCATTCATTCATTCATTCATTTATTCTGGTGATTGAATCCAGGGCATTTGCACTGAGCTACATTCTCAGTGCTTTAGTCTGAGAGAGGGTCTTGCATAGTCACTAAGCTTCTCAGACTGGGCTTGAACTTGTGATCCTTCTGCTTCAGCCTCCTAGAGGTTGGCATATCTTTTAAATGTGAATGTTTTTGACCCAGAAATTCCACTCAGACTAGTGCTCACACATTTCATTGTACATGACTCATGTGAGATTCCAATAGGGTGGTCTGAGGTGATGTCCAAGCTTCTGCTTGCCCCCCAAGCTCAGCAGCAGTGGTGTGGTGGTGCTTGTGCCACTGGCCTACATACCACACTTTGAATAGAAAGAATTTAGAGAACCTTTTCTTAAAGCAGTAGTCCTTAGCCCCGGTTGTACGTTAGAGCCATCTTGAGGAGTTTCTAACAAATACTGGTGCTCAGGCCTTACTCCTAAATTATCTGATTTATTTCAGCTGAGACAGCATGGGCTTGTAAACATTCTCCTGGGAATTCTAATGTGCAGACAGGATTATGCACTATGTATTATCCTAAGGAGAAAATTGGGTTGTACGCAAGGATGTGTTTATATAAAAGGATGTTTATTGCAATATTATTTATAATATTGAACAATTAGAAACAACCGAAGTGTCCAGATATGAATTTATTGACACAGAAAGGTGTCTATGACATATTATAGAATAATGCTAGTAGCGGTATGCTACCAGGTGTCATAGCACCCTGTCCGTATAACTTTATAAATAAATGTCCACATCTGGTAAATGCATAGAGAGATACATGGAAAGATGCTGATTAACAGAATAGTTCTTTCAGGTGATTTCAACTTTCTATAATTTGTAAAATCATATTAATTTAGGGAGGTAGAAAGGATTTAGAAATACTTAAAACTCAAATCGGTGGGAGGTAGCCATAGAATATCATAATTAGCCATCAATTTAACCCATTTTTTTGAAGAAAAACTGTTTTAATAGAGTGGTTAATGTAAAGCATAGAAAAATGAGGCTGATATCCATAACCCCAATGACTCTTCAGAGTCCAGAATAGAATGTTGGATATGGTAGTGTTTGTGTCTAAAAGAGAGAGGGTAGAGGCCATGTAAAAGGTAAGAGTCTCTTTTTTGGAATTGTCATCCACATTAGAAAGTCACTCTTCAAAAATCCAGAGAGTACCAGAGTCTGTCACAGTGATATTGCTGACACAAAATCATATGAAAAAATGTTAACATTTATTGTGTGATAGCCATTTACCAGGCATTGGTTTTCCAGTGAAGAAACTGACAATTCAGGTAACTTGTCGAAGGTACGCAACTAGGCATTTATGATCAAAACCAATGTTAACTCCAAATCCCTTCTGTGATCTACCTGGACCAAGAATTTGAGAATTTCTGATCTTAGCAATTCAGATTTGTACTCCAGTTATCTAAATCACCTAAGAAACCTCAAAAATCTGGTGCTCTATTTTTTGACTTGTATACAGTGCAGTTTCAAACAAAATTGGTGCAACTTTGTACGGTACAAAGTGACATTAAATTTGGTGCTAATATGACATGATAACCTTGAATAGCCTTGTTTTCAAAGGATTTTCTGGCAGACTTCTCTGGAGAGTCTTTGAGAAATCCTACTACTACCTGGAGTGAGTAAGGAAGGGTCTGGAGCCTTCTTTATGTGAGGAAATCCCGGGTTTCTTTAGAACTTGGCCAAAGACTTGGTAGATTCAAGTCCAAAGATAAATCCAGTTTCCTTTTGGGTATTGCTTGAGTTTCTCTGAAAAATTATGGCTGTGTGAGAGGGTGTTTGATAGGAAGCTCCTTCCTTTTTTTTTTTTTAATAAGAAAAACGTCTATTTTATTAAAACTGAAGGTTAATAAAAACATCTAAAAACACATGGTATCAGTAAGAGCTGTTCCATCTTCAGAAGGTTGCCATCCCTAGACATACTGCTTCTCAGTGCTCAGGCAGCTGCAGTTGTACCATATATTTCATTGTATAATACACTTCCATTTCCCTTTGAAAAACAAATGAGCCATAAGATGAATAAAGATCTAATGTGAGTCATGTCCTTGACTTCATCAATCTAGATGTGTGGAGAAGGAATATATTTAATCACTGGAGTGTAAAAACACGGTTGAGAAGCTAGGACTTGGCATATGCAATTTTTGAAAACTGGAGAAGTCAGCCGTGGGGCCTGGCTTCAGTGGGTAAATAAAGTCACGGGCTCCAATGAGGGTCTGGCTTTCTGGACAGTACATATCATAGGTATCTATTCTCCCAATGATGATGTTTTTGAGATAAATGTTACTGAAGTTTTAAAAGTGGTCTTCCCTCCTGAAATCAGACTCGATGCCACAGTCACTTGATGGGCACAGAAACATATTTATCCTGAAACCACTCAGTTACAGGAGATCCTTTTCCCACGAACACCTCATCGGGAAGAATACCAATCACCAATTGTCCATGCTTTAAGTCTGACTTGAAACCAAGTAAGATTACAGAATACCTTAACAGTTAGCTGTCACTCAACTTCCTAAGGTCACAGGAAGAGTATCATTTGATGATTGCTTATTTCCTGCACACTTCCTGATCTGCCGCCAGGGATGTCATGATGGAAAAGCAGGGGTCAATCAGTATATAACATTCCTGGTGCTTAGCATTTCATAAAAGAAAAATAACATCAAAAAAATAACATCAAGAAAAATAACTCAGCAAATTAGCACACAAAAAGAAAGTAAGATAGCACCTATTTGGCCCTAAGTTTAATTGGAATCAGAAAATCTTGAATTACTCCTTATTTAGATGCAGCCAAAACAATAAGAATTAGAAAGTCAGATAAGAAGGCAATGGAAGCACTCAACATATCTGGAACACATCAATGTGTTCAAATGCCAATAACAGCTATCTTTCAAACAACCTTCTCAAATATCTCCTATATACCTCTTGGGGCACTGCACCCACCGGAAGCTCCTTCCTTTATGACATCATCAGACAGAGAAGTAGCTAAGGGGACTCTTTGAAACACTCTTAGAACAACAGCCAGTTTGATGGGAGCCCAAGAACAGCAGCTTTTAAAAATGAGGGTAAATAATAAGGCTTCAGTAGAATCCTGAAGACAAGCTAGCCCATAAAATATGGCATCTACCCAGAAGGGCACAGTCTTTCAGATACTCAGGACAAATAAATCTGGGTCCAAGGTAGCACACAGGGGGTCTGAGTTTAGTAGCTCTCCCTCCCAGAGGGGACATAGGCACATTTTTGCCACAAGCCAGCGAAGTGCTGCCATCTCTCGTAGCCCTTCTCCCCCTCAAAGAGTTGAAGCTGCACTTCCCACCACTTCCCGTTCAGCATTATACTCTCCTCAAGCTGTGTCCCCACAGTCAGGGCCCAGCCTCTATACAGCATCCACCCCTCGGGGAACTGAGACCCAACCACGCATTCCCTCTCCTCAGCAAAAGAGCCAGCAAGTTCAGATAGCACCTCCCCATCCTGTAAGCATACATCGGAATGTCAAGGAGGATGCAACTAGAAGAGGGGGTGAGATCAAGCCAGGGCGTGAGGTTGGTTATTACACCTTGTTCAGCCCAGATGCCAAGTCCTCCAGACGCTTGAGTTTCATAGATGAGAAGGATAACTTAGAATCACAAAACTTACAAGAAGAGGACCCACCTTCCAAGGTCCAGAATCCCCAAGGGGTCAGAGTTCCTCGTAGGATTTCATCTCATCCAAAGGATGAAGCAGTACAAACTGAACCCACTGGAAAGATTTTGACTGGTGAGGTCAGATCTCCAAGGAGTCCTGCTAGCCCAGAGCAACGCAGCAGCCGGGTCACTGCAGATCACTGGACAGTTCATAGAAGGAGTCCTGGCCAAGAGTCACAAACGGATCCTCACACCTCAATTCTTTCAGAACCTAAGGTCTTGCATAGGAATATGAAATTGGCATCATCTCTCAAACTCTCTGTCCTTAGAGATTCAGATGGTGGACGTCGAGTGCCTCCTGCACGTTCAGAACCTGAATCTCTCTACAGACATTCTGTCTACTCTGAGATCAAACCGTCCTCAAAGGTCTTAATATCACCAGATGTGGAGGTCAGTGTGAGATCTTCAGTCCGAGACAATGAAGTCAGCCGCAGGGTCACCAAGTCCTCACTAGGACAGTCAGTGCAGTCAACTCTTCGTGCTACAGCTCGAGCAGTGTCTGACAGCCCTCGAAAATCTCTCATGTATGTCATTCCAGAAGCCATCCATAAGCAGCAAATCCAAAGACCTGCAGAAACTGACTACACGTATCCAGGACCTCCAGTCAGGTATCCAGAACCCTCCCGAAAGCCCTCCATTCATGCAGAACTGGAACTGACTCCTCGGCCCTTACCCCCTCGGTCCTTACCTAAGTATGCTCCTGACTCTTCATGGTGGGCCTTACTGAATCCTCAAGATGACATGCACCAAAGTTGGCCAACAACACCTGATTTTGATCCTAAGTCCCCTCTACCTCTAGACACTTCAGAGTTTCTTTATGAAATGGACTCAGTTCCTTTCTGTGAGGACCTGATATTCCAGAGAGCGAAAGCAAGCCCACCACTACCACCATCACTGAAGGAATCTTCAAGCTGGTTACCATTGAAGGAAATGCCACAGGACCCCATGCACACCAGCAAACAACTCAATCAAAGGTTTAATGCTTTCTTCCTGGGTATGTGAAGAAGACTGCCTAGGTGCAGCCCCGACTTAGTGAGATGGGACACTGAGGTGGGCAGGAAAGGTCCCCCCTTCGGTCTTCACCTCAGGGCTTCTCTGCTGCCAATGCCAAAGCCATTCCTATCCTTGAGCCCAGTGTTCCATGCCTTTCCTGCCAGCTTCTCTGAGCTCCAAGCTAATGACATCGATGATGATTATGCTTGTGACAGGTGTCAGGCATTGACTCTTCCAGGCAGTGCTGCTTAACTTCCCAATAGAATGTAGTAGAAAGTGGTTTGCAGGGTCCGAAGATGATTGCTGAGAGTGGAGATGAAGAACTGAGTAGGGATGAGGGCTAGTAAGGGCTGTTATGAAGGACAAGGGCCTTTGGGAAATATTCTGGCATCGAAGTGGAACAGGTGGGGAGTAGATGAGCTGGGTCTTGGGCTTCCAGGTGGGGAAAAGTGTTAAGAGTGGCACAGAGGGAGGGTGGGAAAAGAGAGAGGGGAAGTGGGAATGTGATATTTGGTCATAGGTGGGAAGAGCTTCTTGGAGAAGATCGAGTGTTGAGTGCATCTTTGGGTAGAGACATAAACTAGAAAGTCAGATACAAGCAGTGGAAGAAGAGCTGTCATCTGACAGAAAAAAGCAACAATCTCTCTGTTACTTTTAGATGTCTCTGAGGAAATGCAAAATCGAATCATCTGGTGGCTAAAAGGTCTGTGCTTTTCCCTCCTGTGGGTCTGTTGTGGGCCCTGGAGAGTAGGATAGGTGAGAGAGTGGCCTTCATGTTTCTATTGTAGACCTGGGGTTTTAGGTGAGTACGTGCTGGGGTTTTAACCTGAAGGAACAGAGGAAGTTTTCCTCTTCTCTCAAATTCCATCATTAGAGCCATCGTTTGGGAATTCGATTTTTTTTTTTCTGGTTTGGTCTTCAAGTCTCCTTTGAATGAGAAATCACTTCTAGAAGGAAGGACAGTTTAGGTCCTCATGCCATTTCAGCTTATCTGGTGTTGCCTGTCATATGCTAAAGTAAAATAGAACAAATGAACCAAGTGAATTACTTGTTTCATACTCTTGCTCAGGGCTGAGTCCACAGTAATTCAGGTTGGGTTTCTCTTTTCGTGTGTCTCTTTGGCTCCTCAGAATCCTCCTCAAGCCTCTACCCTATGACCTTAAATATATTTAATGAGTGCTGTTCAGGCAGATCTCCAGGGATGTCTGGGCCGTCCCCTTGAAGCCATCAGTGGTTCTCACAGCCAACTCTAGAATCCTTAAGAGAAGTCCTCAGCCTCTCATGACCCTTTTACTTACTTTGTACTCGTGGACTGTCTGGTGGCTGGGGAGTGTGAGGACTAGATCTCATAGAGTGAATCTTGGCAGCAAGGAGTTCTTGGTTTGAGTATTGTGGCCCGAGTTAAACTCTGGTACTATGAACATGATGGAAGCCTGAGCTCTGGATGGAGAAGTTCCTGGGCAGGAGAGGGCCCTTGGAATGCAATCCGATCCCAACCAGCATGAGTTGGTAGATAACTGCTCCCCTCTGAGCAGTAGATAACAAAAAACAGAGAAGGGGAAACCAAGCTCCCTAAAGTAGGTGTGTAGTAAAGTATGGGTTTAGAAACTGTCTTAATGGGTTTGAACCCTGTGTCCACTATCTTCTGACCATGACCTTGGGTAAGTTATTTTAGCTCTCCAAGCCCCACTTTCCGCATATTGTATGTGATAATGGCTTCCTCTTGGGTTATTGTGAAGATTAACCAAGATATTACATGTAAAGTGCCTAGCATGCATGGTACTTGGCAACAGGGAGCACTCAGTAAATGATAGCTCTTGTTACTAGGAAGGGATTTGGGCCAGGTTTTGCCAAACTCCACTGGGGATCTTTAGTAAAACTCTCTTTTTCTCTTCCTGTTGGCACTTTCTGAATTCCATTTGCTGCCCCCTGGGAATGCCTGGCTTCTACTCTATTACGACAGATGAGGAGGTAAGAATGCTCCTGGGAGGTTATTTCTAGTCCTCCTGTACTCCTCTCCCTTATCCAAGTTCCACTCCAGTCCTCTGATGGAAGGGGTTATGGAGGGAGATGCTGCTGCTTCCTGTGGTTGGAGAGGTTGTACACTGCACAAGGGCACCTGTGTTCCACTTGCTAAGCTGTGTACTTGTTGTGCTACATTTCCCCACGAGAGAAATTTGCACAGAAGTGCTATACAAGCTGTCTGCAGCTCTGTAGAGAAAGAACAGAGATCTTTCGAAAGATGATGAATATTACCAAGTGCTCTAAGAAGACTGGACAGCCGAGGGTTGGATTGGTCCCCACTTGACTCTCCCCTGTCCTGCCTGGGACACTCCAGAAAGGGGTTTGCTTTTCTGGATCATATATTATCTGGGTCCTCAGTCTGGAAAAGCATAGGTGGGCTCTGTTTTTGGCAGCTCTGCGTCCTAAATTTGGCAGTGTCCTGATTTCACAGTGCATTTTTAGTTCTCATAAGTACTTTGGCTCTTCTTGGCCTCTGTCTGATAAGATGGTCAAAGCTTTTCCTGCTTCCATTCTTTAGCTTACTGAATTCCTATCTTATCCAAAGCCTAGCAGTGGCCTCTAATGGGTCCTATCCACAGGCTGACTGGCCAAGGATGAACAGCAGTTGACTACAGATAGAAGCCAAATATGGCAGGGAGAGTGCAGCCTGAGCTCGCATAACAGAACAGCTGAAGGGGAGATGTCCAGACTGTAGATGCCACCCACTCTGCTATGAGTTCTTATCTAGCCCCAGACCCAAACTCAGCTATAGGTGGGAGCAGCCACTTTTGGAGATCATCACCCATGCAAAACAGTAAATCCCCCTTTTTCCGCCTTCCTTCTTTCTGTCCTTTCTCCCTCTCTTCCATAGGTAACTGTTATTCAGCACTCTGCTAGGAGCTTTTGGGGAAAACCTCAAACATACACATTCTTTGGTTTTGAGAAACTGGCCCCCTGGAATAGGAGATAAATCATGCACAGGAAGCATTTAAACCACAGTATGCAATAGTCTGTGTTCAAATGTCAAACGACAGCTGGGTGTGGTGGTACATGCCTATAATCTCATCACTGAGGAAGCTAAGGCAGGAAGATCGCTGTGAGTTTGAGGCCAGCCTGGGCTACATAGCAAGCCCGGTCTCAACTGAAAAACAAACAAACAAAAAAACGCCAAACAGAACAGACTAAGTACTCTTGGAGGGTCTTAAGAGAGAGTCAGCAGAAGTTAGGTAAAGGGGGTTGGGGATTTAGCTCAAGATCCCCAGCACTCCCCTACCAAAAAAAAAAAAAAAAAAAAAAAAAAAGAGGTAAGGGTCTAGGCATATGCTCCTTCTTAAAGCCGGGGGAGGAATCTTAACATCTGGCCTCTTGCTCATCCCTTAATACAAGTCTGTACCTTTCCAAAGGGGTGCTGTTTCCCTTCATTCAAGATCTGATGTTTTTTTTTGACTGAGCAGGCTCCTCCCTCTTCTTCCCCACTCTCACCCACTTTTTCTTTGCATCTTGTTTTAGTTTAGGAAGTCAAAAGTCTTGGCAGCAAGACAGCTCCTTCCCAAAATAGCTCTTATCCTGTCTGGATAATTACAGCTCTCCAGCCCTGTTCAGAAGCAGAGCTGTTCCCCAGAAGCTGAGAAGAAAAGGCTCCCAGGCAGCTGGGCTGCTGGTCTTCTCTGGCTCTCTGGAGATAGGGTGGCTTGAAAGTAGGCCAGGTAGTCTCACTGTAAAATATGAGAAAGTTAGACTTTGCCTACCCTGTCCCCCAGGCTGGAGGCTGTGGTGCTGGTGTCCAAGTTTTTGGGTTCCTCTGACCTGGGAATGGTTGACTGTATTAGGTTTCATTCCCAGCAGGAATTCTGTGGTGGTGTAGCCCCAGCACCTGGCTTATGGAAGAAGCTTCACAAGCCCCTCTGAGTCCACAGCTGGGGGTGGTGCCTGATTCAACCCATGTCTCTTTATCTCTTCCAAATGACCCCTCAAGGCCCTATTTTCTTTTTTCTTTTCTTTTTTTTAAGGCCCTGTTTTCTAAGGAGTGGGAGAGACAGATTCTTTTCACCCCAGTACTGGGACACTAGGGGCTAGAGTCCCCAGAGGAGGTTGTGGTAGACTGAGCAAAGCACTTCTGATGATGTGGTTTTTGGCTTTGTTTTGGTGCGCTGTTGGGTCAGCAGGGGCTGCCTTCTCACATATCCCCGGAGAGTTCCTGAAAATAAGCAGTTCTTGACAAGAGGGGCCACCTAGCCCCAATATTCTGTGCCTTCAGGTTACTCACTGTGGATGTGACTTCTCAAACTGTCAGATGACCAAGTGGTTTCCTCCTTGCTATATCTATCAATTATGTAAGAAACCAACTCTGGAAAGCAGGCCAGGAACCAGAAGAGGCCCTCTCTGTGATAACTGAGGCAGACCTCTGTGTCATTAGTGTAACGGGTCATTTGACTCCTGAGGGACAGGACTGTCAGCCTCCTTTTGGGTCCTAAACTGAGGGACCCTTTTGCTGAGAGATACTTTGTTTACGAAAGAAAACTCAAAGCCTCTGCAGAACCTGGGGAGTCTCTGCATTCCTAGATGGTAACAGGATCCTGTGATGTGGGCTGTCTGAAAAGAATCCTAGAAACTGTCTTTCCTGCTTCTATTCCTCTTGCTTTGCACAGAGGCTTAAAGTTGAGAGGAAAGGGTTTGGTTTGTTTGCTTGTATTTTTTAAAAATATGGAATGCTTCACAAATTTTTGTCTCATCTTCCACAGGGTCATGCTAATCTTCTCTGTGTTGTTCCAGTTTTAGTATATGTGCTGCCACAGCAAGCATTGTTTGTGTTTTTTGAGACAGGGTCTCTCTGTGTAGTTCAGGCTGGCCTTGTACTCACTATTTAGCCCAGGCTGGCCTTGAGCTTGGGATCCTCCTGCCTCAGCCTTCTGAGTACTGAGATTACAGGCAGCACCACCATGCTCTGAAAGGGAAAGGGAATTGTTGAAATGGAGCTCTGAAAAGGAATTGTTGAAATCGAACAGAGCAGCTGAAAATGAGGCAGGGCACCTCAGGGGTTTTTTCATAGCAGCTTGGTCCCCACTACATAGCTTTTTAGGAAGCAGGGATCATATCCTGTCAAGTGGTCCTTTGTTCATCTAAAGCTACTATGGGCAGCCAGTTTTAGAGCAGGATGGAAGGCTGGTGACCTCTAGCCACGACTTGTTAATTTGGAACAGGCTATGTTGACAAGTCATGAAGGTTTAGAACTGAAATTCCTGTGTTACAAGAACCCCCCTCGGTCCTGCGCAAACTGAGACAGTCCAGGTTTGGTATGCTCTGTCTCAGCAAGAATCCTGGGAGCACAGGGTGGAGACGACTTCCTGGTTTCACTGTGAGACACGGAGAAGCTACTCCTTTGGCCTGTGAAAGGGAGACAGGAAAATGTGATGTCTTCCACTTGGTCTGGATGGCAGAACTGAGGCCCGACTCCCTTAGTCCTTTTTGTTGTTGTTCTGCCCAGAATGATTTCATGCAGTGACGAATTGCCACATTCATTTTGGACTTCCTGATGTATTTTCAGAAATTATTTGATTCCCTGACTGGAGTCCTTCTCTAACCTGATATCCTTCTGTCAGAGTACTCTGGTGGGTGTTTGAAATGGTACGAGTTTCAAGTAAGAGGAAGAATAGTAGATCTGGGTAGATTAGGCAGGATGCTGCTTGGGTCGGGAAGACAATCTGTAACCCAGAAGCCACCCTGACAGCTGCTCAGCCAGAAGAAGGCTGTCCTGTGGCAGAAATGGCCATGTCTCTTCACCTTCCTCTGCTCAGCTGCCTTTGGCTCAGCTGCTGTGAGGGCAGCAGCAAGAGACAGCTGCACTGTGGGGGCTGAGTGGAGGCCTGGGGGAGGGAAGAACTTGAGGCAGTGCCTGAGAGCAGTGCAAGCTCTGGGACTGAACAGAAGGGCTGGGCCAGCAAGTCTCTGCTTTGTCGTGTCCACCTCAGGCAAAGTCATCTGGCTCCAGGGGGATCTTCCTAGTGTCTGTTTTCAGGAATTTTGGTCAAAATAGTTCTGAGATCAAGACCTGCTTTCTAGAGATGGAGTGGTGACTAGTTAGAAAAGCTGACTCCACAGATGGCAGCAGGATGGTCATTCCAGGATCACTGTAGTCTAAAGCATTGCTCTGGTAATCTCTTTTCTGCCATCTGTCTCCACCCATTAGACGCACTTGCATACTCCTAATCCTTTGGAAGGAAGGCATTTGAAATACTCACAGTTGACAGTGGTTGATTTGGTGTTGATAATTTTCTCATTAGCAGAGATAATAGCTACCATTAATTTTAGTGATTGTACCTTCTTATTTTGGGGGCTGCAAGTGCTGGGGATTGAACACAGGGCCTTTGCTTGCTAGGCAAGTGTTCTACTGCTGAGCTAAATCCCTAACCCCAGTGATTGTACCATTTTAAGTGTGCTTCTGAATCTTTGTAGCAACCTGTGAGGTGGATTTTTTTTCCCCTGTTCCACAGATGAAGGAACTGAGCTCAGAGCTTGTTCATCACAGCTGGGAGCAGTGTAAGGACCATCTTATCTCAGGGATTCAACCATGTGGTATAGATATCCTTCTTCTGTAGCCATGTCTTCCTGGTAAATGACCTCAATATTTCCTCAGTGTCAAGAATTTTGAAGAGAAGGGTTTTAGTAGGAGTAGCTTCAGTGTCTTTGTATGCAAATTTCGAGACAGGGAGGTGGTCATGAGCTTACAGCAGCTAGAATTAAGGACAAGTGATGGGTCAGTGAAGCCCAGAGCCTCAAGGCTTGTCTGTGCTCTAAAATCAGAGTGGAAAACTAATCAATGCGTCCTTTTAGTCACTCCCTATTGATCAGCCAGCTCCTGAGGGCATGGGCCTAGTCACCCAGGCAGAAATCACATTACTTACTCACATGTTCCCTGAATTGAAGAGCAGAGGTTAAAATAGAAGACACTCTCCTGCCCTTGAGGGGCTTGAGGTTAATTTGGGAGAGTAAAGTATATACTTCGGAGATAGGGTGCCATTTGAAAGGGGGTGGACATCCAAGGACAAAGCAAAGTCCACTGAAATGAGTCAGCAAGGCTTCTAGCATGGGAGGTACTTGGTAGAAGCCAGAGAGAGATAGATTTTGGCTCAGTATGGTGAAGACCTTGGTAACTCACCTGCCCAGAGATGGAAGTGTAGTTGTTAAAGTTGGCAAATTTTTGGTGTGGGAGGTATTCAAACAGAGGCTAAGAAGGCAGGGGGATTCTTGAAGAGAGTCAGGCATTTGAGGGGTAGTGAGTCACAAGAGGAGGTATGCGAGTCCCTGCCAACCCTGAGCTCCTGTGGCCCTGCCCTCCCTCAGAGGAGGTGTTGGAAGTTGCTGCTTTCTAGCACCCTGCTGGCTCCAGAACTGCCTCTGTCTGCAGTGGTTCATCAGGTGCCAGGAAACAATGCTTCTCAACCTTGCCACACACATTTTATGTCTGCCCCAGGAATGTAGGACAGTAGGCAGCAGTTGGGGAAGGAGTGTGCTTAAGGTACTTCAGTTTCTTGCCATTGCACAAACCTTGTTGGACAAACTGGCTGAAAAGACACAACCCAGTGATGGCCCACTGGCCCAACCAGAGCTCTCTGGCTGTATTGTCAGTGACTCATCCTCTTCTGGGGGAAGGGAAGTACGATTAGTCCTTGCATCACTTAAGGGAAACAACTACTGAGAGGCAAAGGTAGCTTTTGCTAGTCACGTAGATCTGAAATCCTAATTTCTTTGCAGTAATTTTTCTTTATTCTTGGCTTTCAACCTGGGCCCTGGCTTGGCCCAAGTGCAGTCTTCTTGCTTGGCCTCTGTGCCACACAACCTTTACCAGTGGGTAGGCGGGAAAGACCCGGTGGAGGAGGCCAGGAGATTCTCCCTACAGAACCATGTTGGTCTGACATAAGTAGAGGAGTGAGGACAGCAGGCTCAAGCTGTGGTTGCTGAACTGAATTTCTCAGAGGAGTGATCCTCTCTGTCATGCTGAGTGTCCAGTCCTTAGGTGCTTGGCTGCATACTCCAGCAGTACCTGGGAAATTGTACTCTAGTCAAGGACATCAATGCTTGTAGGGTGTTGACTTTCAAGGGAGAGCCAGAGCTTCAAGAGCTGAATGGTGCTCAGGCAAAGTTGGCCAGGTCACCTGCCAGCTGGAGCTGGGAAAGAATATTCGAGTCATCAATGACTTATGCGAGGGCTGCTGTAGCTCGCCCTGCTTCCCACCAGGAACGGCACCCCATCTCCATCAACACAGAGTGAGAGAGCTGGAGTTGGGGGAGTCCCTCCTTCTTCACTGGGGGGAAAAGAGGCCCAGGAAGGCCCACAGATTTTAAGGCACAGAGCTAACAGTAATGCATGGGGACTTAGGTAAGACCAAGTTCTGTCAGAGCCCTCGAAATGATACAGGGTTGGCATGCAGGGTCTCAGAAGGTAAACTGAGTTAGCCTGTCTTCAGCTTTTATTTGACCCAGCATGCCTTATGTTGGGTCTGTGGTACAGGGTGTTAGAAGGGGACTGTGGGCCACCAAGACTCCTTGATTCTTGGCTTGGAGCTGAGTTCCATGGCTTCAGGCCTCGCTTCTCTCAAGGCAAGTTGGCACCACTGTGCTCAGGACACACATACCTCTGGAGCCTGAGAAGGACGTATTAGAGAAGATCTGGGATTCTGACCACAACTGAGGATGAGCTGCTTGCTGTTAGTTGTTTTTTGTTCTTTTTCCAGCCCTTGAGATTGAACCCAGGGCCTTCCATATGCTAGGCATTAAACTGCCTTTTGAGATGTTTCTCAGCTCACACTTGGAACTAGGGGGAAGGGATCTTATGATAGAGGAAAACAAGGCTTTGCAATGGGGCCTATCTTCTTTGAATAAGTTTCCTTCCATACCAGGCCACAAGACTGCCTCCTGAGAGTGCCCAAGAGGCGTTCTTAGGAGTGCATGCATGAGTACTAGTGGCCTGGGGCTTGGAACTAGTGGGGCTTTGTGTAGCCCAAATCCGACATTAGGGAGTGAGTGATAGTGGCGGCAGCAGCTACTACTTCTGTGTATTTCCAATAGCCTTTAGTTTCTCTCCTACTATCTTTTTCTTGACCACTGCTTCCTTTCTCCGTCTACCTCAGGCCCTTGCTGGGAACCTCCAGGCCTCCAGGAGTTTCCTGTCCTTGGAGCAAAACTTCAGGCCCACACCCTATGCCTCTAGGGGCTTCTCCTGGGTCTCTTCATGGCCCAACTTTTCTTTAGCACCTCCAGCTGCTACCTTGATCTCTTGCCTTCTTCCAAAGCCTGTAATATACCCTGCTACTCCACTGCATCCACTTTTTAGAATGCCAGAAACTTTAAGAAAATTTAGAAATAATCTACTCTAACTGCCTTTGTTTGCAGGGGTGAAAACTGAGAGTCTGAGAGATGAAGTGAGTTGTCCAAGGTCACTCAACTAGAAAGTTTTCTCCTCAACCTGCTTGATGAATATTTGCCGCTGATGTCTTTAAGCAACAAGTCACCCAGCCCCCAGTCCACCGTTGTCAAATATCCAGTCATATTTCTAATAATAGCCCCATGTTTTTCAGTCTGATCTCACCTCATTGCAAGGCCCTCTTTCCTCCTTTGGCTGAGTTCTGATGGGTCCCACTTATGGTCACTAGTTAACAGATTAGATGGAAACAAGGTAGGCAGATGTCTGGCTCCTCTACCCTCACAGAGAGCCATACTGTGGAGCTGTTTTATCAAGAAGCCAGTCAACCTGCCCTTAGGGGAAGGCTTCTGGGGTTCTGGAAACTTCCACAGGAGCCTGACAAGTTTAGACCCTAATTAGCTCAGGAAATCCCTCACCAGCTCCCCACCCCCAAGCATCTGTCTCCCCAGAGATGTGCTCTGGCCCTCTGAGCTCCTAATGCTTCTAAAGCTGCTGGGGCATCTCTCCCACAGTATCTCACCTGCTTTGGCATGGTCAGGCTGGGGCTGGCCTCTCCAGAGTCCCTCCCCACTTCCTCACCCCAGGCAAGGCTTCATGGCCCCATTAAAGCCACTCAGCCTCTCCTACCCTTCCAGCAGATGATCCCTGTATAATTTATGCAGCAAATCCTCTTTAATCTTTAATCTGGAGTCCTGCAAAAAGGGAACCTGCTGCTAACCTGTCTTTTTCACAGGTTGAGTGGAGGTGGAGAATGTCTGACAGTGTGGTGGGGATATGGACAATCAATAACCTGGACATCAGTTAGCTTCACTTTCCTAAAACCTTGCTGGATCTCTGGGGTAACTTAATGGTTTCTGTCTGTCAACTGATCCTCCCCTTACAAAGGCATCTTCTGGGAATGCCAGGTGGGCTGTTCCTTTTCCTTTGGGTACACACTCAAGTCCCCTCAGCACAAGAGCTAAGGAAGACCAGGTGTCCAGAGCCGCTCCGGGACGGAAAGCCGAGCCCTGGGCTGCTCTGCAGGGGGTGGCGGGCGCCCTCCGCTCAACCAGCAACTACACCCTCCGCAGCTGAGGTGCAGGCCCCGCCCAAGGGACAGCTGGCCCCGCCCCGGCCGGGTGCCGTGCCCCGCCCCTAGAGGGCCGCACTCTGGGAAGCGGGTGGGGGCCGGCGGTGCAGCGAGGGGTACGCGCAGCTCCAGCCGCAGGTTGCTCGGGCGCTGTCCAAGCGGAGCCGGCCAGGCCGGGGCTGCAGCCATGGTAAGGCAGGCGGGCGGGCTCGGGGCAGGGCCGGGCCTCGCAGGGCCCTCCGCTCTCGAGCGGCTCTGAGGGGACCCGCGGCGCTGCAGCCCCGGCAGCGCGGGGTGAGAGGCGCTGTCCCGGGCCCCGGGTTTAGGCAAGGCACTGCTGGCGGGTGGCGCTGCTCGCTAGTTTCTCCCTCTAAAGCTGAGTAGGTACGGAGCGGGCCCGACCCTGGGGATGCTGCCCACGATCTTGGAGGAAGGGGTGGGTCTACGCTGTGGGAGGTGCCCGCCGGCAGGGACGAGCTTGTGTTGGGAAGGGCACGTCAGCGATGAGTCTGGTCAGGGTCTCCGCCCTTGCCCTAGTCAACTGTTACCTGGATGACCCTTCCTCACCCACCTACTGTGGGCGCAGAGGCTAGTTCCAACTTCCTTTGGAAAGCAGGAACGGGCATTCTCACAGCCAAGCATCAAAACACTGCGTGCCTTCTTAAAAGGGACGATGAGACTCTAGGACCCTCCTTTCCACAGCCTGGCAGGGGCATCCCCTGGACCTTTCTCAAAGGGACCCCTGAGAGAGAGAGAGACTCCCAGCCACCGTTCTGCCTGATGAGAGTATCTTTTGGCCTTCGGGACAGAACTAAGGAGAAGCTTCCTCCTGCTGCATCTACTCACCCCCTCAACCCAACTAAGTCCCTCTGCAGTGTGTGGGGGCTGGGGGGGACTCATTCCTGCCACCTGCCTGTGGTGGGAAGAGAAGCAATAACCCCAGCCAGCCTCCCTGGAGGCACCAAGGTAGGAAGTTTTGATGCTTGGCTGTGAGGATGCCCATTCTTCTCTCACCATTGTTGCCAGAGCCTGCCACAAACACAATGTATGGGTGTCAGGGCCTCCAGGCCTCATACTATCCTCTCCTCCCAGTGTGGACCCCCTCCTCCCCAGCCTGTGTCCTCTTCTTGGGAGGGACACGCTGTTTACAGCAGTAGGGGATCTGTGACCAGCCTATGGGGCAGGATGTTGGCTGTGGGCAGCCACCAGAAGGGAACTCCCTGGGCCCTGTGGAATCAGAAGCTTTTAGGTCTAGAAAGGCCACCCTGTTGGGCTCTTGTCTCTCAAGCTGTGTCCAGGCAAAGGCCCAAGTCTTGGCCAGGAAGTCTTAGTGACCCTATAACTTTCCCTAGAGGGGGTTCCTGGGAGAAGCCAAGTGTTGCCGGTCCTTATCCCTGTCCCCCTCCTCTTCCTCATATGGGGGGTAAACAGGCTTATTGGCCCAGGGCTGGATGCCTGGGGAAGCACTGATTATCCCCGGTGCCAAGCCCAGCAGGGACTAGAAGGGCTTTTTCTGCCTCACACTAAGTTCAGTTCAGCTGAGGTCTTGGTGTTTTCAGTCTGGCCCAGACCACCCTGTTCTTTGTTAATTAAGGACACCCCCCACCACCACCAGTCTCCAGCCTCAAATCCTGCCCTCAAGTCATCCAAATGCTTAGGCTAACTGGTTGCTGTGTCAGGGCAGACTCCTCTGTGAGGGTCTCCTTATCAAAGGCAGTCAGTGTACTAGCTCCTTTGAAATTCAGTGGGGAGAACTCTAGCCCAGGAGTTCCAGAGGGTTCAAATTTACATGTGAAAAAAATGACAGGCCAACATTTATTACTATCCTGTGATTTGAGATGTATCTTCTCTAAGGTTCAAAGCAGCTTGAGGTATCTCATCTAGGAGCGTTTCTCTCCCCAGCCTTCCGGGGAGGCAAAGGAAGGCCCCTCACAGTTGCACATTAAGGTCCTGAAATTAAGACCCTATTGAGACTCACAAAGGGTATTTCTAGCCCAACCAGAAACACTGGCCTCCTCACTCCTAATAGTGTTGCATCTGTGCATTCTCAGCCAGACCCCTCATTTGTCTCCCACCTAAATGGCAGCTCTGAAGCCTCTGCAATGCCAGCCTCCTGTTATTGTGAACCTGTGCACCTCAGAGACCAAGTGCCAGCAGCTCCCTCATTGACCTTCTGGAAATGATGGGATGATGGAATTGATACAGGTCCCTGTGAATCTGAGTTCAGGAATCCTTAGGAAAGCAGGAGTCCTGGAGCTCAGACCCCTCTGTGTCTGGGGTTCTCTACAGGGAAATCTAGAAGCAGATTTCTGAAAACAGTGGGACAACAGTTTCTCCTGGGAGAAAAGGGGTCATCCCTATGGAACCTATTCCTGGGATTATTGGATATCCCACTGTGCTTTAGCACTGCTTGATATTAAAGTGAAAGAAATCAGAGGGTTAGAATCTTTTGGAAATAGGTCTCTTGTGTGGTCATTCCCTTGTACTAATGGGCCAGCTCACCTTGGGGACAGCTCATTGTCCTCAGGCAGGCCTCATTGTCCTTGGGGGTTAACAGGAGAGACCACATGGATCGGAATCCTGTGCTGCAGAGACTTGGGAGGTTGGCACTGTGTCCACTGGGTTAGGCAGAGGGCAGGCATCATGGGGCAGCCAATCAGAGGAGGAGGGGACTGCAGAGGAACGGAGTGATCCTGCTGCAGCTGAGCTGTCCTTGGAGGGTGGGAGCCAAGGGAAGGGGAGGAGGAGGGCTGGGGAAGGACATTCCACAGGCTTTTTTGGCCCCTGACAGAGATAGAGGGAGGTCAAAAGAAAAAGGGAGAGGACCAAGCCAGGAAACCAGAAGACAACAAGAACGTCAAGACAAGCCTGTTTCTGTGTGCAAGGAACTTTGCTTGGGAGATAAAATTAGACCTAGAGCTTGCTGACAGGGAATCTGAAGCTTGGGGCATGGACCATTCACTGGGATGGAAAGGCAGTTCTGTCCCTGAGGACAGGACTGAAGCTGGGGTAAGGTGTTGCTCTGGGAGATGGGTGGAAATCTCTTCCTAGGCTCCAGTGACCTGTCTTCTCTCTTGACCGAGACCGGGACTGAAAATCAGAAAATGATTTGGTCACTGGCAGAGATGAGGGAGTGGGAAGGACAGACAACAGACAGGAGGTAAGGACCCTGGTGTCTTGACTCCTTTTGTAGAGCCCTTTGGCCTCTTCCATGTTGATGCACAGCCAGAGGTGCTGGGTTCCTGGTAGTTCTGCTGGAAAATTGTGGGGAATAGGGACCCCCGCTCTCTGCTGCCCCTCTGTCTAATGCTTCTGGGCAGAGCACATTCCTCTCTCCCACCCTTAGCCAAACCCCTAGACCAATTACTGGGTCACTATGGGGTTGTATACAGAAGCAGGATTTCCCGGAATTCCCAACTGCTGCTCCTCAGCCCTATCCCTTCTTTGTCGCTATATAATTAATTGTCCAAGCTGGGACACTTTTGAGAGTGAACGGGGGAAGAATTAATCATTATGCTAGGCCAACAAGCATAAACTGGGTTGTGTTGGTTATCTCACAGATCTCATGTATAAAAAAGCCTCTTGGGTCAGGCCTGCCTTAGGATAACTTCTGGCCACCAAACCAATATAGGGGTTTCAGTTTCAGGCTAAATGGCCTCTTTTCTTCCCTTCCATACAGGCAAGCCCTGCAGAATATGGCTGTCAGCAGGTGTGGGGACTTGAGAGATGACAGCCTAGAAGTAGTTTTTAGGGGACTTTTCTGTCTGTACCTCCCCCTTTCCCCATTTGGTACTGGGGATTGAACCTAGGGCCTTCACACTACATCCCCAGTTCTTTTAAAAAAGTTTTCTATGGTTTGTTTGGTTTTTTGAGACAGGGTTTCACTGTGTAGTTCAGCTGACCTTGAACTCATTATGTAGCCCAGGCTGGCCTCAAACTTGTGATCTTCCTGCCTCAGCTTTCAGGAGTGCTGGGATTACCGGTGTATATCACCATGCGTGGTCTAGCCTTCCTTAATATCTTCCTTCTGGCATAAACCCGGCAATATGCATGTCTGTTTCTTTCATTTCTTCCCTTTGTAAAACAGGGGTATGCAGGAGGACTGTGGCCATCTTATCTCACCCACTTTGGCTGGGACTCCACAGTGGTCTAGGGTAGCCCTCACTGGCTTGGCCAACCCCCAGAGGGTGAGTCAGCCTCTGCAGCCAGCCCTTGTCCATTGTCTGGGGGTGGCACATGGATGTTGTGAGGCAGAGCTGAGCCCAGCACTGCCAGGCACCCCACAAAGGACACTACCCCCAAAGAAGAGGGGAAACTATAGGATCTAGAGTTGAAGGTGAGAGTAGGGGGAAATAGGCCCACCTTCTAAACTGGGGATGGGGTGGAACAGGATTCTGCAGAGGAGCCAGCCCATTCTCTGCATACCATATCACACCCCTCCCTGGGGTGGGTCATGGATTAGGCCAGATCCCTTTCTGCACTGCTGACTCCAGGCAGAGTGGGCAAGGGGACAATGAAGAATGCTTCCCCTGAGATGTCTCTCACAGTTGGGGGCTATCAGCAGCCCCGGAGTTCCAGCCGTCCTTCAGTACTTCCAAGCTCTTAACAGTGCCCTCCCATCTTCTCTCACTTGGCCCCTCCTGGCTGCCTTTCCTCCGTACTCCACATCCACTGGTAGGCATTCCTTTCTCTCCTGGGGTCCAGGAGATTCATGATCAGTTGTTCTGGCGTGGCTGGGTGTCTGGAGTAAGAGTAGGATCAGCAGGACTGAGCTCCAGGCAGCAAACCCAGGAGAGTGGGCACCTGCAGTACAAACTGCGCCTGTGCCCCCAGCTCATTAACCAGCAGTGATAGAGGCACAGAACCCTCTGGCAGCTCTTCACCTGCCTTGGGGGAAGTTCCCCCCAACCCCTGCTTCCTTGTGCCCCTGCCCCATTCTGACTTTCCATACTTCTCTTGAATCCTGAGTCATACTCTCAGGTCTCAGGCCTCTATCTGCTCCCTCTTGTTCAGTCTGACTTCTTGGCCTTTGGGATAGTCCCTGGCCTCTGGCTTAACCAGACCCCCAGGAAGGGCAGCCTCAAAGACACCATGCTGAGAGGGACTGGAACTGGAAGGATGCCTTTGGGGGCTCTTAGATCCTGGGGTCCTTCCCTATCTCTTGCCCCAGGAGGCTAGGGAGCTGGTGATGGGGAAGTATGGTGAGCACCTCCACTGGCCTGGCTGCAGTTTCTTGCCCTTTTAACCACAAGTGCTTCTTTCTCCTCACCTCCTGCCTTTTACCTTTTTCCTTGTCCTTCCCTTCTGGCTCCCTCCCTGCCACCTCCCCTCTACTTTACCTCCCCTAACCCCCAACCCCCAGATCAAGCCTTTCCTGGAGGATACCACGGATGATGCAGAACTGAGCAAGTTCATGAAGGATTTTCCAGGAAGTGAAAGGAGCCACCCACTGGAGGCCAAGACCAGGGTGTCCAGGCCCCAAATCCCGGAGCCAAGGCCCCAGACTCCTGACCTCTATGAAGATGACCTGGAGCTCAGAACCCCCTCGTGGCCCCAGTCCTCTGATAGCCAGCAGTACTTCTGCGCCCCCACCCCTCTCAGCCCCTCCACCCGGCCCCGTAGCCCTTGGGGCAAGCTTGATCCCTATGATTCCTCTGAGGTAGAGACTCCAGCCCTGCCTTTGCCTTTCAGTGGGTGGGTGCAGAAAGACCCAGGGAGGGAGCAGAGAGAACCTTGGGGTGTGTGTGCATGTGTGTGTGTATGTGTACACCTGGGGTCTCTCTCTGTCCTGTGTCGGCCCCAGCACTGTGGTGTCTTGCCTCTGAGGGCACTAGAAATTGGCAGTCAGGCAGAGGGAAGAGACCTAGTTGGTGGCCTCAGATGAGAACTCCAAGGAGATTGACACTTCTATAAGCCTGGGGCAAAGATGTAGAAGAGAAAGCAAGAAGACTGGTACTGGGGTCCCTCCTACCTCTCAGCCTAATGCTTGGGTCTTCCTGTCCACTAGGATGACAAGGAGTATGTGGGCTTTGCGACCCTCCCCAACCAAGTGCACCGAAAGTCTGTGAAGAAAGGCTTTGACTTTACCCTCATGGTGGCAGGTAGAAAGGGGTAGGGCTGGTTTGGGCATGGGGTATTTTAGGTGGGGTTGATGTGTGTGTGTGTGTGTGTGTGTGTGTGTGTGTGTGTGTGTGTGTGTGAAAGAAGGAGCCGTGAGTAGGGAAGGAGGAAGCAGCAGATGGCTGTGCCTTTTTTTTGGCGGGAGGCAGGTGCTAGGGATTGAACTCAAGGCCTTGTGCTTGTTAGGTGAGCATGCTATCACTTGAACTAAATCCCCAACCCCCATGTGCTTTTTTTGTAAAATAGCCAGAAGCTTTTGATGGCCAAAAATGTGTATGTGGAGTCAGCAGGGAGAGATGTACAAGGAGCCCTAAACCAATAATTTCCTAGTACGGTATTTTCCCTTTTCATGTAACATTGGGTGATTTCTTGCTGTCTGTTGGCTTGATTCAAATGAGAAGACTGGATAAGCTAATTTCACTGCTTCCTTCCAGCTCTAAAATGCTATTTGGTTAGTCTAGTCCCAGATGATAAGAAAGCAGTTACCTCAGACCTATAGATCTTACCTTCTGATTTTGTGCCTCTGCCTTCTGTTCTGTCAGGAGAATCTGGCCTGGGTAAATCCACTCTTGTGAATAGCCTCTTCCTCACTGATCTGTACCGGGACCGGAAACTCCTAAATGCTGAAGGTAAGGAAAGGAGAAGAACATGGAGACAGTTGAGCAGAGCTGCCTTGGGGAGTTACTCACAAACCTAGTCCCTGAGTCAGGGCACTGGGCCTCCCAGTGTGCTGCAAACCATAGCTTCCTAGAGAGACCAATGGAGCTCTCTCTGTAGGCCTGTCTGGCCTGGCAGTCCACCAGCCAGCTCCCTAAAGATTTGGGTGCTGAAGCAGGGCAGGGACCAGAATGCTGCTCTCTGAATTTATCTCTGACCCCCAAAGGATTCCAGGAATCCAAGCAAAAAGCCAGGAGCAGAGAAGAAGCTGGGGCCAGAGCCAACAGCCACTGGCATTTCCTGTGTTGGGAAATGTGCTCCTTGCTGGTTCCCAGAGAACAGACCTTCAGGCAGCCTGTGATTAGGAAGCGGAGGGGGGTGTGTGGGAGGTGTGGGAGGGCATGGGGTGTGGGGTGGGATGGGGTGTGGATGAGGCAGTCTGGGCAGCAAACCTGGCTGGGGTGGGCAGTTTGTCCTGACTGGGCAGGTCCCTGCCCTTGCCCTCGCCTCAGTTTCCCCCTTCTCCAGAGCGGATCATGCAAACTGTGGAGATCACTAAGCATGCAGTGGATATAGAAGAGAAAGGTGTGAGGCTGCGGCTCACCATTGTGGACACACCAGGTTTTGGGGATGCACTCAACAACACAGAGTGGTATGTCTGACCAAGCACAAGCCCAGCTGCCTTGACCCACCCACCTACCCCATATATACACAAGGGTGTGTGCAGTCACAGACATAACCATGCTTGTCAGGAGGAAGCAGTTTGTCATTCCCCTTACTGGACAACTGTCTCCTCTTCTGTAAAGTGAAAGGAAAAGGGCTGGACTAGATGGTTTCTAATGTTCCTTCCAACTCTGACCTTTAATTCTATAATGGGGGTGGGGACACAAAGTAAGAAAGAAAAATTTCAAAAAAGCAAACATATGTGAAAAAATACAACCTGACATAGTACTAGGTGCTCAATAAACATCACCCTGCCTCCTTCCTCCCTTTTGATCAGCAACATTTTAGATCCCACAAGTAAATCTTGTTAAAGGGGAGATGGAGGAACATGGAAGAACGTGGAGGGAGGGGTAAAGGGAAGAAAGAAGAGGCAAAAGGAAAAAAAATGGTGTAATCTGATTTAAACTTCAGACGCCCTCTAGGCTCCCTGCCAAAAGAAAAGGTGGTTTTGCCACATATACACATGCATACTCCCTCATCCCTCTTTTTATTTTTTATTTTTTTTTTATGAACTGAAGAGATGCTTAGTAAGTAGATGAGGATAATGGATGAAAAAGATAGAACAAGGGTTGGGGATTTAGCTCAGTGGTAGAGCACTTGCCTAGCAAGCACAAGGACCTGAGTTTGATCCCCAGCACCGCCCTCCCCCAAAAAAGAAAAAGATAGGACAAAAGGTAGTGTCTTTGTTGCAGAAGTTAGGCATGTAGTACTCAGAGCCATAGACCAAGAGTTCAGATATTGTTTGTCGTTCAGTAACTGCGTGATCTTGAGCAAATGGCTATAGTCTTATTTCTTCTATTAAAAAAAACCAAAAAAACTAGTGGTTACCACCTCACCCAGCTGATCTGAAAATCACCCAGAATGAGGCCTGCATGTTGAAAACTGTAACAAAGGCTATTTACAGTCATGAATTTTAATGATGATAATTGCTAGACCAGCAACATAATCTGTGGGGCCCCTTGTTCAAAATTATCAAGAATTTCAAGATGGTAGTGCATCACGCTAAGCACGGGCCCTTTTGAGTGCAGTCCCAGTGTGACCACACAGGTTGTCCACCTATTAAGCTGACCCTGAATAATTGCCTCCCAGACTAATTTGACCCTTACAGACCTTTCTGTGCTCTGAATCCCCATCACAGTCTTTTTCATTACAATGTGTGACTTTTAGCATAGCTAACTGGTTTGTCTGAAACATAGTTTAAACCCTGGGAGGAGGGCCATTTCTTCACTCTTCCACAGCACTGAGCTAGTTCATGGTACGTAGTTTCGTGGTCTCCATCTGTATTCCTGATTGGTTAAGGTGACCTCCTTATCATCACCATCATCACTACCACCACCAATACCCTGTTCTAACAGTATGTCTCAGCAAACGACTTGCCCTGAAACTCCCAACCGTACTGATTCCTACTATAGCAAGTAGCACTTTCTCCTTTAATCTACTTACCTCCTTTTACCCTTCATATTAATAGTAATTTCAATAATGATTTCATTTCAATAATAAGTTTCTTTTTTTTTTTTTTTGGTACCAGGAATTGAACTCAGGGCCTCATGCTTGCAAGGCAAGCACTCTAACCACTGAGCTAAATCCCCAGCACACTAAGTTTCTTAGTAACAATTTTACCTCATGGTTTATGGTATATCTCCATCTATACTCATTTAGTCACCTAGGAAGAATTTATGGAACATACACAAAATGTCCAGCTTGTATTAGACATTTTAAGGAATATAGGACAAGTATGAATGATCCCTGTCTCCGAGAGGCATACAGTCTAGTGATTGGGGGAAGCAGTTCTTCAACGGGTGTTCGTCAGGCACTGTGAAGGGTAGGCCCACCAAACTAAGAGTCAGAAAGCCAGGAACTCAGGTGGATAGAGATTTTACTAAGCAAATGATCTGGAACATCCCTTTTAGCTGCTCTCAATTTAACTTTTTCATTTATAAAATAATGTCTCTTGATGCAATCAAGAGGCACTGTAACTGAACACAGTGGCATGTGCCTGTAGTCCCAGCTACATACACAGAAGGCTGAGGTGGGAGGATTACTTGAGCCAGGAGTTCTAGTCATAGCAAAACCCTGTCTCAAAGAAATTATAAACATGTACTAATAAAAATAAGGAAGATAAAAAGATGCTATAAGCATAAGATGTATGAGACTGCTGTGCCATAACACAGTACAATTTGTTTTGTTTTGTTTTTTCGAGACAAGGTCTTGCTATGTAGTTCAGGCTGGCCTTGAACTCACTATATAGCCCAGGCTGGACTTGAACTCCTGGCAATCCTCCTGCCTCTGCCTCCCAAGTTCTGGGATTACAGGTGTGCACCACCATGCCCAGCTAGTACCATTTTTTATAAGTAGAAGTCATACATTAAAATAATTATGAAAGGTATAGCATAGTAAATACATAAAACAGTAACGTGATCATTTATCATCACATACTATGTACTGTACATATTTGGCTGTGCTGTACTTTTATATGACTGGCAGCATAGTAGATTTGTTTACACCAGCAACACCACAACCATGGGTAACACATTGGTGCTGTGATGTTACGATGGCTGTTTTTTAGCTCCATTATAATCTTATGGGACCACTAGTATATGGAATCCAAAGTTGACAGAAATATCGTTCCTTGGTAGAGAACTCTGCATGCGCGTGCGTATTCACGCGAGTGCGCGTGCGTATTCACGTGTGGCTGTGTAGTGAAGAGAAGGGGATAGCAGCGTGTAGTGGTGTAGTCAATAGAGCCTTCATAGAAGACCTAGTTCTTGGATAGGACCTTGAACAGGTTTAAAGAGGTGGAGGAAAGGGTAGGAACTACTTGAGCCAAGTCTCTGAAGCCAGACTGAACTTGACTTAGGCCTTTCCTGGCTTCTAATTGGTGTTCACTGATAGCTACCTTGCTATTCTTTCTGGTTTTTGTGTGTGTGTGTTTTTGGTTTTTTGGTTTTTTTTGGTCACCTGGGCCTTTTTCTTCTCATCAAACTAGTATTTATTGAACTCTGCCTGTGTACGCACTCTGGTTTTCTACCAGGACATGTGATATACACCCCTGTCCCAGGCAGTATTTCATTGAAGGTGTAGTAAAGCGAAGGAGGGAATAACAATGTCTTGAAAACACTGCTCAGGGTAAAGGGTCTTTCTCTGCAGTCCCAGAGCTCACTAGGCAGCCCCCACTCCCATGGCTTCTCTGCTTGTCTGTCTCTGCCCCAGCTGGAAGCCTGTGGCAGAATACATCGACCAACAGTTTGAGCAGTATTTCCGAGATGAGAGTGGCCTGAACCGCAAGAACATCCAAGACAACAGAGTGCACTGCTGCCTGTACTTCATCTCACCCTTCGGCCACGGGTATGGTCCCAGCCTGAGGCTCCTGGCACCACCGGGTGCTGCCAAGGGAACAGGCCAAGAGCACCAGGGGCAGGGCTGCTACTAGCAGGTGGTCACAGATTCCTGTTCCCCAGGCTCCGGCCATTGGATGTTGAATTCATGAAGGCCCTGCATCAGCGGGTCAACATTGTGCCTATCTTGGCTAAGGCGGACACACTGACACGTCCTGAAGTGGACCTCAAGAAACGCAAAGTGAGGGAAGCTGGTAGGGGGAGGGGAGCAGGTGGGCTTCTAGAAAGGATGGCATTTCCAGAACTGTGGGCTCCTCATCTGTTTGCCAGATCCGGGAGGATATTGAGCACTTTGGAATCAAGATCTATCAATTCCCAGACTGTGACTCTGATGAGGATGAGGACTTCAAGTTACAGGACCAAGCCCTAAAGGTGGGGGCCACCCCAGGGCACTCTTTCCCATCTTGTTTCTTCTGGGCAGAAGAGGGGAGCAGAATTCCATATAAAGACAGGCTTTGGGGTGGGAGAGGACCCTGGCTTCTTAGAGTGAAGCAGAGAAGATGAAGATCCAGATGGAAAGGAACAGGTGAGAACAAGGGGTGCTAACAGGCACCCCTAACTTTTTTCAGGAAAGCATCCCATTTGCAGTAATTGGCAGCAACACTGTGGTAGAGGCCAGAGGGCGGCGAGTTCGGGGTCGACTTTATCCTTGGGGCATCGTAGAAGGTAAAGCACTGAGTTTGTGACCAGGGTATCTCCTTGCCCTTAGCAGCTCTTCCCTCCCCATACCCCTGGCTGACCCCTAGCCTTGCTATGCAGTGGAAAACCCAGGGCACTGCGACTTTGTGAAGCTGAGGACAATGCTGGTGCGTACCCACATGCAGGACCTTAAGGATGTGACACGGGAGACACATTATGAGAACTACCGGGCACAGTGCATCCAGAGCATGACCCGCCTGGTGGTGAAGGAACGGAATCGCAAGTATGACTAGAAGCCAGACAAACCTGGCAGGGATGACCCCAAGCACAGCCTTGGGGGAAATCAGGCCCTTCTTTTGTTCTTCTACAGGGCCTGGGCTCAGCCCAAGCTGGTGCTGGGGTCCTCGTAGCCTTACCAACCCTCCTTTCCGCTTCCCCTCAGTAAACTGACTCGAGAGAGTGGTACTGACTTCCCCATTCCTGCTGTCCCACCAGGGACAGATCCAGAAACTGAGAAGCTAATCCGAGAGAAAGATGAGGAGGTGAGAGCAGTATGTAAGGGTTGATAGGCTGGGTGGTCCTGTGAACATAAACCTCAGCATCTCTTGGTCTGGGAATAGAAAGATTTCTGGTTCTGGAGCATATCTGGGATGTCAGCTGGTGATTCTGCTCAGTCTCCATCATACCTCAGGACTACCAAAACCTTGACTCGAGGGATTAGAGCTTGGGGACACTTCCCCCCAATACCATAGGATTCTCCAAACGGTCCCATTTTGATGCATGTGCCTATTCCAGCTGCGGCGGATGCAAGAGATGCTACACAAAATCCAAAGACAGATGAAGGAGACCCATTAACTGGCTTTCGGTCCTGGATATTTAAATCTCTTCTTCCTGTCCATGCCAGCCCCTTGCTGCACCAGCTCTGCTCAGGCCCCTGCAGCTACTGCCACTTCGCCTTACATCCCTGCTGACTCCCCAGAGACTCAGAGGAAATAAAGTTTAATAAATCTATAGATGGCTTCTGGTGTCCCTGTCTGTATTGCCACCTCCTGGAGACCAACATCCTAGGACTCAGTTTGAAAGCATAAGGGGTGGGAGATGCTGGTTTCTGGCTTTTAGTAGGGAAGGGAGAGGGGAAAATCTCTCCCTCCCATGAGAGGATTCAGTCCCTGCTTAGAATGCAGCCTGGCCCCCTCCATCTTAATGTCGTTATCTATTCTACCTCTGTTATTTGGGGCCTGGGCCTTTCTCTATCTTTCACACGGTACCTTCAATTCTGTAGCAGTTTTGAATTTGATACCAGGTCTTGGGAAAATACAAAGTGTTAACTGCATGCAACCTAACTTCCTGTGTCCCCTGATCTGGGAAAAGGAGTATGCAGAATTAAGCTGTAAACTGTGGAAAGCCTGCCGTAGAGCACTGAACAAATGCTGAAGGCATTTTATAATCACCAAATACTACAATAACTGCTGGGAATGAATAAAAGCACAATCATTGTCCCGGGGGAGTTCAGTTCCTCAAATATTTACAGCTAGATTATAGACACTGTTCTGGCCCCTTGGGGTTAAAGTAGTGACACAGGCAAGGTTCTTGTGCTCCTGAAACTTACTAATTGTACAACAGTTCCAATGCTCCATAAAAAAATATACACCAGGACGCTTCAGCTCAAGGGCCTGGTATTAAAGCGTTCAGGCCCACTCTGGAGCTGAGGCTGTCGTTGAGAATCTGAATCAACTGAGCGCCCCGTTTTCCTGGTTGGTGATGTCTCGGGGCCATAGTGACCTCTGGCGGCCACCTTCCGTCCTGTTGCCTGCTGTGTGTCTCCGGAGTGAAGAGGAAGGAGCCACGAGCTAGGTCCTTGGGAGAGTCCTGTTCCCCGTTCCCTCTACAGACTAGAAGGCCGGAGCTGGCTAGTGGCAGTCTCAGATCCAGATTTCCTTTCTCTCAGGGGAGAGACCTTTACTGAAGACTGGAGGTACAATGCAGGTCATGAAGGACGGCAGGGTCGTTCACTGACAAAAGGGATGGAGGAACCTGTCAAAACAGGAAAGGGCAAATTTTGGGTAAATTTTAATTAAAAAAAAAAAAAACCAAAACAGGAAAGGGCAACCCCGAGCGCCGCCGGTGGAGGATCCAGACCGAGCCTCAGTCCCAGTTCACCCGCGTCTCCCAGCCCGCAGATTTTCCTCCCATTCTGGCTTTGGGATTGGGTGACTGCAGGGAAACCCAAGCCCAACTGGATAAACTGAGACGCCACTGGAGATTTATTAGAGAACTACCCCTACCGCAGGATTGTCACCGGAAGTAGTTTTGAGGCCTGTGTTCCTACAACGCTCCGCCTTCAATTGCGCTCCCAGTGGGCGACAGGCTGTCCCCACTTCCGGCCCCTGCAGCCGTAGCAGCAGCAGCAAGCCAGCAGCAGCAGCAGCAGCAACAGCAGCAAGCAAGCAGCAGGAGCAGTAAGCCAGCAGCAGCAGCAGCAGCAAGCAAACAGCAGGAGCGAGCGAGCGAGCAAGCAGCAGCAGCAGCAGCAGCAGCAGCAGCCCCTTTTACTTCTCTCCTATTGGCTGCCGCAGGGACGCGCTGTGATTTCCCATTGGCTGCGTCTTCGTCTTCGGCGCCGCGCCTCCTTCCTAGAAGTATAGTCTCCTCTTCCGGCACGCGATAGGCTAAAGGCTGGGAGGGCGTCTGCCCATTGGGCCAATGAGTGGCATGGAGAGTGAGGGCGGTGGCTGCGTGCAGGGGGCAGGGCGGGACTTAATGTAGCCATTGGCCAGGGCGGGCGCAGGCCAGAGATACGATTGGTTGGGGAGAGGGCACCGTGGTGGGGTTGGTGCTGCACGGCCTCAGCAGCTGCGGGAGACGGAAGTGGCGAGAGCGCTGCCTTGGAGGGTCGGGCGGACGCCGCCTGGGTGAGTCACTGTGCCCCGTGCACTGCTATCCTGGGAACCAAACGACCACGTCTTGCCCGGCACCGCCCAGGCCCCCACCGGCTCTCTCGAGTCCCGCCTTCTGTCATTTAGGGCTCCGCCTCCGAGTCTTTAGGCTCCGCCCCTAGAACCTGGGCACCTGGAATCCCCTGCCAGCCTGGCCCGTCCCCCGGTACCAGATTACCTAGGTCCGGAAACCTTGGGCTTTCTAGGCCTGGTAGTTGTTTCTCCTCGCCTCCCTCCGTTTCCCAGAGGCGGCGTGCCAGTGGGCGGTGAGGCAGCACCTCTGTCTGGCTTGCGGCTTGCGGGCTCCCCCATGAGGGAGAGTGGGCCGGGAAAGGAGGGTACTGTAATCTGGGAGGCGGGCAGGGCCACAGGAGACTTTTATCCCCTCAGCTCTTGCGAGGCTTTGCAGCACTGTCCCTGTGAGCACTGAAGGCATGAAGGAACGTGTTAGTGAAACCTGGGCCTGGCTCTAAGTGGGCCCAAGGCCTCGCCCTGAAATCTGTTACTTGGACCCATTTGACAGATTCTGACTCATGCCTGGCTGGCCAGAATTTGTCCCTGTTGTGTGGCCTCCTCCCCATAACCTCCACCCCACTTGGTGTCAAGTATGCTCACAGGACCTGTCCAGCCTTGTTATTTTCTTATCACAAGTTGTGGTCCTCTCCCTCTTGTTCTGTGCTCTGGACTCTGCCCCCAGTAACAGGTCAGATGGGTGCTACTCCCAGACTCAGAGACTGGCAGAGCTGTCTTGTGGATTCATGCCCCTGCCAGGCCCAAAAATGAGTCCCAGTGGGCACATTTGTCTCTTCAGAGCTGGCATTTCTTTTGCTCTCATGCAGTGAACAGGATTTGGAGTGTTCTACCTTTCCTCTTCTGATAATCAGGACTCTTGAGTTCTGCTGAATAAGCTTGGATAACATTTATTCGTGTTTCAGAGCTTGTGGCTGACTCAATGCTCTGCAGAATCACTTGTTGCTTTCCCCCTATGTTGCTCCCATTGTGGGGAGGCCGTGTCCTCTGTGAGGCAGGAGGATAGGAATTATAGAGAAGTTCAGGGGTAGCTTCCTGGGATGTGTTGATTCTATGGTGATGTTAATGGTGTTCTTCACTCTTACCTTCCTTTATCTCTTATAGTGGCAAGCAGACAGCCAGGACCCTCACCACAGTAGAATGGTGAGTACTCTTTCCTCAGACCATTGTGTTTTCTGTAATCCTTGGATCTCTCTGTGGAGCTGCCCCACCTCTCCTGGACCTTGAGCTCCAGGCTACTTTGTTCAGCTCCCCAACAGGTTCATCTGGCCTGGAGATAGTATATGTGTTGCCGAAGTGAGCACACTGTCCTGGAGATAAATTAGGGTTTTTTTTTTTTTCTTTTTTTTTCTTTCCCTTCAGTACTGGGAATTGAACACAAGGCCTTCACATGCTATGCAAGTGCTCTTTCACTGAACTATACCCCTAGTCCAGTGTTTCTTTAGATTGAAAATCAGGCACTGGGATCAGAAACCTCTAGAAATGTTTTTCTACATATGCTTATGCCATACCTTCCCCATACAAACTACACACCACTGGCTCTCTTAGCCTTTCATAACAACCCTCTTCTTGCTTTTCTTGGGTCCCTGATAAAATCTCTGTTTTGTTCAGCTCCTAAACAGGTTCATCTGCCCTGGAGATAATTTGAAGTATATAAAAAGCCAGGCCTTTATAATTTTAAAATCCTGGGACTTCTAGTGGGTCTCTTGAATATTGTGAATTCGATATCAGGAGTGACTCTACCCAAACCGTGGGCCTTCTCCAGCTACCAGGTGCTGGTGTCAAGCAAACATAGGCAACAGCTGACGAATATCTAACAGGAAAGCATTCTGACAGTGCCCAAAATATCACTCGGAGTGGTTCATCACAATCCTGTAAATTTCCCGTTAACTATAACTGCCCTTCTTCTCTCACTCCAAGTTTAGGGAACTCCTTGAGAGCTAGGGGAAGAAGCAGCAGTAAGAAAGGGTTATAGGCCCTCCCCAAACCAGGCCCTAACTGCCTGTTTGGCTTCAGTTTTTCAGGTATTCCCTGTGCTTAAGGACAGGTTAATGAATTCAACTGGTGAGAAGTCCACTTCCTTCCCCCTTCCGTTCACAGAGATGTGTGCATCTATGGTTTGTGCAGTATTGGTCTGGTCTCTTACCAGAAAGCCTGTCGGTCCTGCTCCCACCAGCTGACAGCTCCTCTCCCTTTCCTCTTCTGTGATACCCTGAAAAGAGCATGAGTTTCAGAGTCTGCCTCATTTAATTTCAAATCTAGCACCACCATTTAAATATCTTAAGTGAGTTACATACTTTCTAACCCTGGTGTCTTACCTGTAAAACAAGCTACAGCTTACTTCTTGGACTGCTGAAAGGTTTCAGTGAGGTAATGTTTACGATTACTTGGCTCATAGTAGAAGTTTAATAAAATGTCAGGTTTTTCTCCTATTCTTCCCCTCCCCACAAAACAGAAGCCCTAGTTTCTGAAATTTACCAGGTGCAGGAAGTTTGGGATTCCGGTCAGCTTCTTCTGTGACTTTTGGCCATATTGAACCCTTTATTGAACTTGGTGTTCTTTGGCTTTCTACCCAATTCCCTTCATACCCTTACTCCTGGCTTCCATGGGCCATAATCCCAATTTTTCTGTTTCTCAGACTACGAAATTCTTTCTCCAAGAAGGATTTTCTTTTCCAGAGATCAGAGAATGTGAAAACAAGGGAGAGGTGGAGTTGAAGGAGTAAGGTTGGGTAGCGCCATAAAAGTTTTAAAACTCAAAGGATTTCCCTTTCAAGAGAGTGGAATGACTAACCTGGCAGCAGACCAGTGTCCATTATCACGGGACAAAATGGGTTTAGTGAAGTCAGGAGATTGGAGGATGACAGATGGGCCAGGTGTGGGTGGTCGTTTGGGCGGGAAAGGAGGATGAGCTGAAATTGGAAAGGGCACGGAATGGAGATGCGGGATCTTGTACTTCTGAGCTGGCGGTGGGGGAACTCAGAAGAGGGAGGGTGTGCAGACGGTTGTGTCATCAGAGTGAGGAGTGAGGTGGCTCACCTGGGAAGATGGGAAGTGAAAAGCTGTAGGCGGCCTTGCTTCCCCCTGCTTGCAGCCTTAAAAAGCCCCTAGCCTTCCCCAGGCTTGCCCGGGCGCGCGGCAGGGAGGGAGGACCCGGGTCGGTGGGCGGAGCCCCACCCTGCCTCCGCCTTCCCGGCGCGGTCCCGGGCTCCCCGCTTGCCGGGCTCGGCTCCTTTCCGCGCTCGTGCCAGAGGGCGGAGCTGGGCCCACTCCATTGTGGAGAGGAGGGGAGGGGAGAGGCGAGCGGAGCCGAGCAGGCTCCGCCGCCAGCGCGCTTGCTCCAGGCCGCCGCGACTGCACCTGGCGGGCCCCGCAGCCGGGATGCGGCGGGCGCCCGGGGCGGGCGGGCAGCGCAGCGGCTCCGGGGACATGTCCGCTGGCCCTGACTGCCCGCGACCATGAGCCTGACCGCCCGCGTCTCCTGCTCCATGCTTAGCTGCTTCGTAAGTGCCAGCCCTGCCTGCGGGGCCGGGGACCCAATGCTTGCAGCACCCGCAGCTCCGCCCAGGGCCAGCCCTGGAGATACCATATTTCAGCCTATCCCCCTTCTCAAGGCCCCAGGCCTGGCCCCGAATGTTTCGGGGGCAGGAGAGGAAGGTTAGTCCTTTCTTTCTTGGACTTGCCACCGTCTTCGGGTGCTGGGGATTTGTCGAAGGCCGGGGTGGAAATTCTGTGGCCCATCCTGGCCCTGCAGCCACTGTCCTTGACTGCAGCGCTCCAGGCTCCGCCCTACGGGGGGTGCAACCCGTTACCCCCGCCTCTCCATCTTGGTCCCACCCGCTGCATCTTTGCTTGGGGATATGGGACGTGGCTGGTAGACTGTGAGATGTTAGGGGGCTGGTCAGCGAGTATAGGGTGTTTGTGAACTGTCTCCCGTTCCCTCCCCGCTCCACACACCGTCCCTCACCTGACATGCCAGGCCTTTCTCCTTGACTGTCCCCCAGACAGACTTTTTTTCTCCGTCTTCCTTCCTCTGCAGACCTCTGGACCTCTGCATCATTCCCAGTCTTCCCCTCCTCCCCTCTGGCTAATGCTCCTTCTCGGCTTCCCCCATCTGTTCTCTCAGATGCCCCCCCACCAGGGGTGCCTGCCAGGCCTCGTCTCTCCCTCTCCCCTGACTGTCCTTGGGTCTCCTGCTTCCTCCTGGTCGCGTGGATCCCCACTTTCTCCCTCCCTGGTGGTTGGGAGAGCAGCTTGCTGTGGGTATTCCTCAGGAATTCCCCTCAGATCAGCAGGCAGGGCAAGTTGCTTGGCAGCTTGTGGGGGCTTAACAGGAAGATAAGCTCAGCTCCAAAACGGCGTTCTCCCTTGAAAGCACCCACGAAGGCCCTCTAGAGGCATGGGACTGAATCCCCCAGCCTACTCCTCTTTGTCTTCTTCACCCATCAGTTTGAAGCTTCAGGGCCTGGAGGTGCCTGATTTTCCCTCCTCTCTGTAATCAGCAGCCACACCTCTCTTCTTTTCCTCATGACAGCATGTTCCCATTCCTGCTCTTGTCTATTAGTCTTTTCCTTAGTTTTCTGGCTTTCTGCATTTGAAATTTTGTTTCTACAGGAGAATTCCTCGCTGATCAGTGCAGATTCCCATTTCCTCCTTGACTTACCTCACTGTTCCCTTAGGCTTACTCAGCTTGAGTACCCCACCATTTCACCTTCCCCACTGCCAGCCGGCCGGATTTCCTTTCCCTCCTCTGCTGTATGTGTGGGGAGGGGCGGGTTATCTAGACTTACTGGTGGGGGAGGGGAACAGATGAGCCTGAGGGGCCAAGTGGAGCCTGGTGACTCAGGACTATGGCCTTCCCGCAGGGTGAGGAGGGGCCCCCCAGCCTGGAGTATATCCAAGCCAAGGATCTCTTCCCTCCTAAGGAACTAGTGAAAGAGGAGGAGAATCTTCAGGTAAGTAGGATTTGGGTCCAGAGTGGGTGGGGCTCATACTCAGTTAAAAAATGCCCTCCCAGGGGTTTCGGATTTAGTTTAGCAGTAGAGTGCTGGAGCACAAGGCCCTGAGTTTGATCCTGAGCTCTCCTTCCCCAAAAATGCCCTGCCTTCCCTCAAATCTCCAAGAGGATCTATGGTGCATCCACAGCTCTGACTTCCTTCTCTCTGGTCTCTGGAGGGGGTGGGTGAGTCCATATGTGCATTATGAAACCTTTGGCCTCAGGGAAGTAAGATAGCTTCCTTTATAGCTGTGGCTTGCCTACCAGCCTGCCTACAGGACTATGGGGAGGACTTTCCTTTCCTGCCATAGTCCACCTTTTCCATAGGTGAGCCCCCAGGGCAGGAGCTACAGAGAATGAGGGGTGATGCAATTCTGGATAAAGGGGCCTCTATCCCTTGGCAGGTACCCTTCACAGTCCTGCAGGGTGAGGGAGTGGAGTTCCTGGGCCGGGCAGCTGATGCCCTCATTGCTATCTCCAACTACCGGCTGCATATCAAGTTCAAGGACTCTGTCATCAACGTGAGTTCCTGTCTCGTTTTCCTACACCTGAGCCAGAATCCCAACAAGGTTCCGGTGGTATTATTATTCTAATGCTTTACCTGATCATGTCTCAAAAAAAAGTCTGGGTTTCTTTTCTTTTTCAGTGGCTTCTTATTTTCCTGCCTCATTCTCCTATGAGTCTGTCTTTCTCTCTGGCTCATTCTCCCTTTCCCTCCGCTCCTTCCTTTACCCTGTTACTGGCTCTTTACGGGGGCACAGTGGCAGTGTTGGAGTCAGGCAAACTGGGTTCTTTTCCTGCACTGCCACTTGCCAACTTTGTGACCTTGATAAGTCTTTAAACTCAGCCTTGGTTTTCTTCTTATAATGCAGGGTGATTCTTAATTAGGGTCACATATGTAAAGGACCTAGCACAGTTTACTAGGCACTTCACAGTTGGTCCTCAGTGAGTGCTGGTTTCCTTCCTTCCATTATAATCAGCACCTGGGCTGGGGTGGGGAGGAAGAGTGGTGCAAAGGGTGGATGATTTGAGCTTCAGTTTGCCCTCCCTCTGAAGGTCCCCCTCCGGATGATTGACAGTGTGGAGAGCCGTGATATGTTCCAGTTGCACATTGCCTGCAAGGACTCCAAAGTGGTGAGGTGAGCATAAGAGGACCTTACTCAGGTCCGATGACCCTAGTCTTGTGCATGTTAAGAATTAAGAGAGGGCCAGGTGTGGTGGCACACGCCTATAATCTCAGCACTCAGGATGCTGAGGCAGGAGGATTGCTGTGAGTTTGAGGCCAGCCTGGGCTACAAAGTGAGTTCAAAGCCAGCCTGGTGAGACCCTCCCTATCTCAAAACAACAGCAACAACAACAAAAAAAAGTTAAGAAAGAAAGAGTCTGTGGAAGGGAGTAGACTGGGAAGGCTTCAAGGTGGAGATGGGCCTGAAACTGTCTTCTGAGTGTCAGTAGGATATGGCTAGGCAAAGAAATGGCATTATCAAGCAAAAGTGAAGGAACAAGGAAACAAGAATGTTGTATGCAGGACTTGCTGCCTGAAGCAGAAGGTTTGTGTTAGGGCGTCACAGGAGATCATAGGGGCTGGTAGGGTAGGAACAAGGAGCACATTCAGGGCCATGTGGTGGCAATTAGATTTGATAGGAGAAATGGTGGGCCCCATCAAGGGAGATAAATAAGTCTCAAACACAGAAGTTCTTGGGAACAGAATTGTCATGGGAGACAACTTCTCTTGGGTGATGTGCAGTGTCTCTATTTCAACCCTCCCTACTCCCCCAACTCTGTTGCCTTGCCTTCTGCTTTGCAGTCTCCTCTCCTCAGAGCCTGCCTCTGCCGTGTTTTTTACCCTATTTCCCCATGATACATCCCCCTTTGCCTCATCCAGGGTTGTGGCTTCTTGCCCTGCAGGTGCCACTTCTCCACTTTCAAGCAGTGCCAAGAGTGGCTCTCAAGGTTAAGCCGGGCCACAGCAAGACCTGCCAAACCTGAGGACCTCTTTGCCTTTGCCTACCATGCCTGGTGTCTGGGGCTGACCGAGGAGGACCAGCATACCCACCTGTGTCAGCCAGGTGAGGGCAGGCTGCGTTCTTTGGGAGGCTGCTGCTTTCCCCTCACTTCTCATTCCCTCCTCCACCCCTGGACTTTGGTGCCCAGGGAAGCTGACAGGTGGGGGGCTGTGTTGCAGGGGAGCATATACGATGTCGGCAGGAGGCAGAGCTTGCCAGGATGGGCTTTGATCTGCAGAACGTCTGGAGAGTCTCACATATCAACAGCAACTACAAGTGAGAGGGCAGGGGTGGGGGACCAAACACCAGTCCAGACCAACTCCCCTCCGCACTGGGATAGGGCAAGATAGGCCCTTCTCCTAGGTCCGTGGTGGGGGAGGGTTCCTGTTCTTTCCACAAAGTCATCCCGGGTCTTATTGTTACATATTTTAGACCCGGTTTGATGAGCTCCTCTGGTCTCTTCTCAGGTTGTGCCCCAGTTACCCTCAGAAGCTGCTGGTTCCTGTGTGGATCACGGATAAAGAGCTGGAGAACGTGGCATCCTTTCGTTCCTGGAAGCGCATCCCTGTGGTTGTGTACAGGTGAGGCAGTGGGGGAGGGGTGAAGTAGGGAGGCCATTTTTATGTAATAAGGAGAGTTGAGATCCAAGGTTTTTGGCAGCCTGTTGGAATGGAAATTGGTACCCTGTGAGAAAGTATGAATTACTTTAAAATGAAAACTGCTTTTTTCTCCTAAGGATAAGGCTTTTGGGGAGTTTATTTACTTTCCCTTTTTTTTTAAGTATATGTGCTGCCGAAGCAAGTGCTACTTTCCTTTTTTTTTTGTGGAGAGAATATGTGCATGTGCGCATTAAAATGTTGCAATAGTATAGGGATTAGCGAACTACTCTGGAGATCAGATCCAGTCTATAGACTGTTTTATGTATAGCTTTTGAACTATGAATGGTGTTTACACATTTAAAGTGGCTTTTTGGGGGGTTCTAGGGATTGAACTCAGCCTGTTTGTGCTTTCTAGACAAGCACTCTACCACTTGAACTAAATCCCCAACCCCTTAAAGGGCTATTTTTAAAAAAAGAAGACCAAAAAAAGAAGCAACAAGGTATATCATGTACAGGTACAAATCCCCAATGATGAATGTTATCAATATGTATATTGAAAATGTACCATTAAAATAAAGTTTAAAAAAAAAAAGAAGACCATAAAGAATACATGACAAGATTGGTAGTGACCTACAAAGCCAAGAACTTGTCTAATTCTTTACTGAAAAGTTTACTGACCTCTGCACAAAAACAGTGCAGCTAAACTAGAGTGAGACAGATAGTAAGCATGAGGTTTGGCTTCAGCCTTGTTCTCCTGCTGTGTGCCTGTACCTGGAGCAGGTGCTGTGCAGATTTGACAAATCAAGGTCACCTTGGGAATACGGAGCCCATTTGAGAAAACGTGTGTGATAGCGCGTTGTAAATGAGACTTCTCTAGAGATGTTAAGGCTTTTGGTTGCTATTATGATGGCCTGAATGAGTTGGTATCCCCTGCTGACCTGAGAGACCTTGGTCTGGCCTCCTGAGGTCTCCATGGTAGGCTTCTGGAGGCTTTGAATGCCAAAGGCATTATGGTTTCTTCTGTTTTGTCAGACACCTGCGCAATGGGGCTGCCATTGCCCGCTGCAGCCAGCCTGAGATCAGCTGGTGGGGCTGGCGCAATGCTGATGACGAGTACCTGGTCACTTCCATTGCCAAAGCCTGTGCCCTGGACCCTGGGACACGAGCCACTGGGGGCTCCCTGAGCACTGGGAATGATGCCAGTGAAGCATGCGACACTGACTTCGGTAAGGTGTGGGTGGTGCTAGCCCCCAGGCAGCAGGCTCTTTCTTTGGCCTCAATGGCTCCCGAGGAGTCCCCAGTGAGAGGATGGGAAGAATGACAACACATGGGGCAGCTGGGTCCTTGCCTTTGGGGAGGCTGTGAGGTCTGAGGGGCCTCTACTTGTACCTTGCTCTTCTCTGAGATGAGTATTATAGACCAAGAGTGACAGTGGGCAGCTGGCTGACCCTAGGTCTTCTCCCTGCTGTGTATTTAGATTCCTCTCTGACTGCGTGCTCTGGGGTGGAGAGTGCAGCGGCCCCTCAAAAGCTGCTGATCCTGGATGCGAGATCCTACACGGCAGCTGTGGCTAACCGGGCCAAGGGTGGAGGTTGCGAGTGCGAAGGTATTGCTGTTACCCCAGTGTCTGCAGAACCCTATGTTTGGCGTGGCTTTGGTGAAAAGGAGGTTGAGGGCTGCTTGTGTACTTGAAAGACCAACAGAGCTGCTTGGAACCTGGACTCTGCCACATACAAGCTATGATTATGCTTAGGTTGCTTCACTTCTCTAAGATTCATTCTCCCATTTGTAAAACAGAGATGATATGTACCATGCAGGCTTGGGGGGATGATTAGAGGTTGCATATATAAAATTCTGGCACAGAGCAAGTACTCTGTATTGAGAGTTTTTTCTATATTGTCATTCATAGTAGTTACACTACTAGCATTTGTTGTTACTATGATTACTACTACTATATAGCACCAGAGTATCCAGAAATAAAATGTAATTCATATTTCAAAAGTCTCTTTAGTTCCCATCCTGGAGTGCCTGGATGCCTGTTACCAGGACATGCTTTTACACTCCACTTTCCTCTCACACCTACAGAGTACTATCCCAACTGTGAGGTTGTTTTTATGGGAATGGCCAACATCCATGCCATCCGGAACAGTTTCCAGTACCTCCGGGCTGTGTGTAGCCAGATGCCAGATCCCAGCAAGTAGGTGTTCCTGGATGTGATTCCATCATTCCTCCAGTCTCGTCCTTCCCCCAGACTTCTTATTCTGGGAGGATTTTATGGGGAGATGGGGCATCTGAAGGTACAGGAGACCTCAAGGCCTGGGTAGAGTTGATTGCAGTGGACCAGTTCCAAGTTCTTCCACTTCTTAGCCAACACTTTGGCATAGTCACAGGACATTGGATCCTTTTCGTTTATGTCATTGTGTCACTTAAACATAGAGAACTGGAGAGAGGAAGTGGCTAAGTATGCGTGCGATACTTCCTAGTTTCTCGCTTGATTTAAGAAGCTCTTCTCCACCTCAGAGCCCATCTTCCCTACCTTTCTGTTAGACGTGTCTTGGCAGAAAGGCCATGTTAGACCTCTTGGTTTTAGTGAGTCCCCCTCACTGGGGACTTTGTTGGGTGGAGCTGGCCGGGGGTGGTAGAGAGATTGTTTTGGTCCCAGTATCCTTAGTGATGGGCCTGATTTCTGTTCTTGTGTAGTTGGTTGTCGGCACTGGAAAGTACCAAATGGCTGCAGCACTTGTCAGTGATGCTAAAAGCAGCTGTGCTGGTAGCTAACACAGTAGACCATGAAGGCCGACCTGTGCTGGTGCACTGCTCTGATGGCTGGGACCGCACGCCGCAGATTGTAGCCCTGGCCAAAATACTACTGGACCCGTATTACAGGACCTTGGAGGTACTGAAAGGGGCTTGGGTGGGAAAGACGGGGAATGGTGGTGGAGGGATGGCATTCGGTGCTCTGAACTACCTTGGGAGTCTTTCAGTCCTCTTCCAGGTTCAGGCTTGTTTTTTGAACTGCCAGCTCCCTACCTGGGACAGTCCCCTGGGGAGTAGCACACTTGCTCTTCCAAAGAGGCCCTGTACTTGGACTGTTAACTTTTTACAGGGCTTCCAAGTGTTAGTGGAGTCTGACTGGCTGGATTTTGGGCACAAGTTTGGAGATCGCTGTGGCCACCAAGAGAATGCAGAAGACCAAAATGAACAATGCCCTGTGTTCCTCCAGTGGCTTGATTCTGTTCATCAGTTGCTTAAGCAGTTCCCCTGCCTGTTTGAATTTAATGAAGCATTCCTGGTAAGTCCTAAAGTCTGTGGCCAGGGTGGGGGGAATGGTGTCCTGAGGCCCCTATGTGCAAGGTGTCTCGGCCCTCTAGGTGAAACTGGTGCAGCACACATACTCCTGCCTCTATGGCACATTCCTGGCCAACAACCCTTGTGAGCGAGAGAAGCGTAACATCTACAAGCGCACATGCTCCGTATGGGCACTCCTGCGGGCTGGCAATAAGAACTTTCACAACTTCCTCTACACACCGGGCTCAGACATGGTAAGGCCAAGACCTTTTCTGTAGGTGGGAGAGGCTGAGTCAGTGGGGAGAATAAAAGCCAGGTTTAGAGAAGGAATGGGGGCACAGCATCCAAAACACTAGTGTTGGGCCTCTTCCTAGGTGCTGCATCCTGTCTGTCATGTCCGAGCCCTGCACCTCTGGACAGCTGTTTATCTGCCTGCATCATCTCCGTGCACACTTGGAGAGGAAAATATGGATCTGTACCTTTCCCCAGTGGCCCAGAGCCAGGAGTTTTCTGGCCGTTCTCTGGACAGGTGAGAAAGCCTTTCTTACTCTCTTCTTTCTTTACTAAGAAAGCAGTAACTGCTTCATATCTTGCCTAGATGTTGTTCTCCTTTTTTCATGAGCTATTTAAAAGCAACTTCTTCAGTCAGTTAAGGGAGAAATTTGGCCTGAGACTTGTGGCTAGTCGCGGTACACTCTGTGCTTTCAAGGTCCTCTCTAAAGATAAGGTTGGTTACCTTCTTTCCTGGAGTTCCTATCACCCCATGTGACAGATTCAAGCAGGGAAGAGGGGAATGAGAAAGAAAGGACTGTTTCACAAAGGTTTGTGGGAATGGTGTTGATTGTTTGTTCACTGATAAAAGGCATGGGGAGCTTGCTATCTTTGTAGCAACTTTTGCTATGTTCAACACTAGCTTCCAGAAGCATCTGACACTTGGGGAAATAGGTCCCCAGCAGGAGTATGGCCTTTACTCCTTCAGAAAAAGGCTGGAATTTAAAGCAGGATGTAAAATGAAAGTTATTTTCTGACTGGGATATTGGGGAGAGGAGAGACGGGAACTGTTTAAATTATAAGAGTAATCCATGTTCCTTATTTAAAAAAAAAAAAAAAAAGGTCAATCTAGGCATGGTTGTGGCATACAGTTGTAATCCCAGCTATTCAGAAGGCTGAGTCCGGAAGACCTTAATTTCAAGGCTAGCCTGGGCAACTTGGTAAGACTGTGTCTCAAAAAGTAAAAGGACAGGAGATGTAGCTCAGTGCTCCCTGAGTTCATTCCTAGTACCACAAACAAACAAAACCAAGAGGCAAACAATATAAATAAAGAAAAACGAAGTTCTTTCTCCTGATCCTTTTCCCCACGGTGTCTGCTGTTAACGTTTTGATGGGGGTCCTTAGATGTTTTTCTATATAAATACATCCACACTCATACCTGAAGTCCCCAGATGTAAGCTGTCTCAGCTGTCTAGGTAAAAGTCATGCAGTACACATATTGCTGGCTCTACAACACATTTGTTTTTTTTTTTTAAAAGTTGAATTTTTTTTGCACACTCTTTGGCAAATTGTTTTTCCCACTTTGTGTCAGGCTGTCATCTCATTACAACATATGTAAAGCTATTTTATTGTTTGTTTGTTTGTTTATTTATTTATTGCTGAGGATCAACTCCAGAGCCTTGTACATGCTAGGCAAGCTCTACCACTGAGCTACGTCCCCAGTCCTACTTTATTGTTTTTGGTGGCTGCATAGTAGCCCAAAATGAGAGAGAACTTATTGGTGAGTTAGGTAGCTTTCTTTTTTAAAAAAATATTACAGGGAATGCTTTAATGAACATCTGTCTGTCTGTCTTAAAAATCATGGTAACCGTGGTGTGGTTGCACACACTTGTAATCCCAGTACTTTTGGACACTGAGGTAGGAAAATCTCAAGTTCAGGCCCTGGGACTGGGGATTTAGCTCAGGGTTGGAGTGCTTGCCTAGCAGGCACAAGCCCCTGAATTCGATCCCCAGCACCTCCCCCCACCTGCCCCCAAAATCGAGTTCAAACCTAACCTGAACAACTTAGCAACTAACTTAGTGATACCCTGCCTCAAATGAAAAATGTAAAAAGGGTTGGGATATAGCTTGGTACAAAGACCTTAGGCTTAATCCTCAGTACCAAAAAAAAATCATGGTAAAATACACATAATATTTACCACCTAAACCAATGATGGTGAACCTTTTAAAGCTTTCAGTGATAATAACCTACTGCAGGACGCATGCCATACATTCACCACCCCTGACCAATTTTAAATGTAGAGTTCAGCTGGGGATGTAGCTCAGTAGTAGAGCGTGTGCTTAGCATGCAAAGCCCTGTGTTCAATCCCTAGTACTAACCCCTCCCCGAAAATATGGTTCAGTAGAGTCTCCCCCCCACATATATATACCCATGCATATATATGTTTGCATTTGTGCTAGTTTCTGCCAAATAAATTCCTAGAAACAAAAATGCTATGTTCAAAGGAGATACACACACACACACACACACACATACACTTATCTTTCAAATTTTGATATTTGTTTGTTGACTGAAGTTTTTAAAAATTAAAATATAACCTTGGTTGAATATTATAAAGGACCACAAAAATACAGCATCATAAGTTTTTGGTTTTAGGGTTTTTTGAGCTGAGTCTGTTGTCAGGGAATAGGCTTCAAGAATTCTGTGATTTTTCACTTTCCCTAAAGTATGAAGAATTCGAGTGTAGGTTCATAACGTTACTTTTCCAGGGAGAAAGGCCATAACTTTTTATCAAATTTTCAATAAACTCTGAACCACTTAATAATCACTGCCTAAAATTAGTAGCTAACATCAATTCAATAAGTTTGTTGCAATACCTATAAATTTCTTAGTACCAAACTTGGTTTTGTACTCTATACTAAAGAATCAAAAATATACTGATCCTAGTTTAAAGAGATTTTTAAAAAAATATAAGACAGAACAACTAGAGAACTAAGTCAGAATCTAAGCAAATAATATGTGTAGTTCGAAGCTGTCCAACAAATGAGTTTTTTTGTTTTTGTTGTTTGGTATGGCACTGGGGATTGAACCAAGTGTTTCATGCATGTTAGGCAAGCACTCTGTTACCCAGCACTGTTGCAGTAGTTCACATCTCAGGAGATGAGTCCCTTGAAAAAAGAAAAGATTACACTCAGAAATGCAGTAGAGAAATCATAGGGAAACTATGGGATTGGTTGAAAGTTGCAGGGTGGAAGTGCAGAGTGAGGAGGACCTAAAGTCTCTTCAGTGTCAAATACAGGTTCCATTTCTGATCTTAGAACCTAGGAGACTATTAGTAACTTCAGTAGACATTGAAAAGTTGAGAAGACAGCCAGTTGGGGAGAAAAAAAAATGCAGAGAGGATAGTATTGAAATATTAATTGGTAGCACAGGGGAGGTATATTATAGGTAGCTCTAGATGGAAAGTTAGACTGAGAGGAATAAGTGTTATAAAGATTTTGGTTCTTTTGTTGTTGTTGTTTTTGTTTTTTTTTTTTTGAGACAGAGTCTTGCTGTATAGTCTAGGCTGGCCTCAAACTCGCAGTGATCCTCCTGCCTCAGCTTCCTGAGTGCTGGGATTACTGGCATGCACCACCATGCCCAGGCCATTTTTGTTGTTTCTTGAGACAGGGTCTCACTATGTATTTCAGACTGGTCTTAAACTTAACTATAGCCCAGAATGGCCTTGAACTTGTAGCAATCCTTCTGTCTTGGCCTCCGGGGTGCTGGGACTACAGGTGTGTGCCACCATGCCTGGCGGTGTAAAGATTTTAAAGGACTTAGTTTCTGTAACAACCAACCTGACTTTTGGTTCTGCTTTTACACAGATCAAAATGTTCTGCTCTCTTTCCTCCCATTCTGTGAAAGCCCAACACATTTTCCTATACCCAGCGCAAATCCTACCCTTCCTTTTTGGCCTTCTCTGACTACCAAGCTGAATGAGTGCTCCTCATGCCAAACTCCTCGGACATTATTGTCTATAACAGCATTTATGTCTATACCAACATTAGCGATTAAACCTTCAGCATACACAGTAATCAGCTGTGGAGGATGACAGGCTGTTTGTTACTAGATGAATCTGGGTAAAGAGTATGGGGAAGTTACTTTTACTTGCCTTTATGCGTTTGAAAGTTTCTGTACTAAAAAAAGTAAAACAAGAAAAGAAAGAAAAAGTCAGTTATGGTACTTAAAAAAAAAATACCCTGAGCTGTGGATGTAGCTTGGTGGTAGAGCACTTGCCTAACATGTGGGAGGCCCTAGGTTTAATCTCCAGCACCACAAAACAAAACCAAAACAGACAAAGCAAACAACAACAACAACAAAACCAGTGGCTTAGTTCTCCTTCTTGGCTATTCTCATGTAGTAGGTCTTGGGTGGGCCCTGGAAGCACCTGTTCACCAGTGATTGAACCCTGCTGTTCTTTTCCATTTAGATGGCACCTACTGGTGGAAAATTGATGATAGATTTTAAACTCATTCATTCATTTCTCAAATTATTTTGCTCGTTCTGTGCTAAATGCTAGGTATTCAAGTAACATCGTTCTGCCCAGAAGGTACTTTAGTAAAGAATAAGAGCAATAATGTGTTGTAGGATGCACCTGAGATTGTGCTTTGATGTGGACGATTTTATTTAATTTCACAATGGCTTTATGAGGTAGGTACTTTAACCTTCCACAGATGAGGGAACTGAGGCTTAGTGATTTTAAGGTCACACAGCTAAGAAGTTGCCAACCTGATATTTGAGTCCTGGTTATGAGATTCTAGAGACTGTAACCAGAATCACTGCTTTCCTGGAATTTCCTGCCATTAAAAAAAAAATTATGGGGGCTGGGGATTTAGCTCAGTGGTTAGAGTGCTTGCCTAGGAAACGCAAGGCCCCAGAGTTCGATACCCGGCACCAAAAAAAAAAAAAAAAAAAATTATTGCTGGGCATGATGATGTACACCTGTAATCCTAGCACTGGGGAGGCTGAGGCAGGAGGATCATGAGTTTGAGTCCTATGTGGGCAACCGAATGAGATCCTATCTCAAAATAAAATATAGAAGGGGCTGGGGAGGTGGCTAAGTTGAAGACCCTGGGCTCAAACCTCAGTACGGAAAGAGGGGAAGTTTTGGGGATTTAGCTCAGTGGGAGAATGCTTGCCTAGCAAGCACAAGGCCCTGAGTTGAATCCCCAGCACCCCTCCCAAAGTCAGGATGTCCATTCTTGAAAATGCCTGTTACCCATTTGGGGTGTATGAGTGCATCTAGAACTTTTTGAGTGCTGCCTATTTGCAGAAGTTTTCCTGAGCTGTGGGCAGTCACAGGGCCACACTGCTGCCAAGTAAGTGGTTGTAAAAAGCTGTGTTGAGGAGTTGTGTTGTCTTAATAAGTTTGTGGTTAATGAGTTTGTGGTTAGTTGTGTGTATTTTGAATCCTTGTAGCATCTCTGCAGGGAGGAAACCAAGTCTAAGAGTTAAATAAGAATGTTAAATAACTTTCTTGAAGTCATGTAGGTTATTAAGTGTCAGAGCCAGTGTTAACCAGCCCCAGAACCCATCTCTTCTGTCTCACCCTGGTAGAGGCAGTTGCTACTAGATTTGAAGCTCAGGCGCAGAGCTGCGTGGAATAACAGATATAGAAATCACTAGCATAGCATGGTTGAAATCATGGGAGCAGGTGAGATTGCCCAGGAAATTGTGCAGGTTGAGGACTGATGCACACTGAGCACAGAGCCTGAGTTCTTGAGGATGAGGTCCATGTCATGATGTCATATAAATGCTGTTTTTTGTCATCGTTGTTGTTTTGTTTTTTCTTGCACTGAGCTACATACCCAGGCACCCCCTCCTTTTGGGGAGTTTTTTTTTTGAGACAAGGTCTCATTGTGTAGTTCAGGCTGGCCCTGAACTCACTATGTAGCCCAGGCAGGCCTTGAACTCACAGTGATCCTTCTGCCTCAGCCTCCTGAGTACTGGGATTACAGGGATATGCCACCATGCCTAGCTCCATGCCCAGCCCTTTTTAAAAATTTTTAAATTTTGAGACAGAGTCTTGCTAAACTGCTCAGGCTGGTTTCAAACTCATAATCTTCCTGACTTGCCTCTTGAGTAACTGGGATTACAGGCATGTGCCACCCATGCCCAGCTAAATGCTGATTTTGATTCTGTTCTTTTTTTTTTTTTTTTTGATTCTGTTCTTATCATCACTTGATTCTGTATATTGTAGGTAGCTCCCATTTTCTGACCTGGAGGTATTGTGTTTGTCATTTCAGGTTACCTAAAACCAGATCCATGGATGATCTTCTTTCTGCCTGTGACACAAGCAGCCCCCTGACTCGCACATCCAGTGACCCTAACCTGAATAACCACTGTCAGGAGGTCAGAGTCAGCCTGGAGCCCTGGCACAGCAATCCTGAGGGCTCAGAGGCAGCCTTCATGGACTCTGGGATAGGAGGTCCCCAGCAGACTATGGGAGAAATGGGCCTCCCTTCCCCTCTGCCCAGCAGCCAGAAAGACTACTTGAGCAATAAGCCTTTCAAGAGTCACAAAAGCTGTTCTCTAAGTTATAAGCTGCTTAATAATGCTGTGCCCCGGGAAATGAAAAGCAACACTTCTGATCCCGAAATCAAAGTCCTGGAACAGAACAAGACACCAGCTGCAGACCCTTCTGCCCAGGATGAACTGGGTAGGACTTTCAATGGCTCAGGGGAGTCACCTGAACATTGTCCTGAAACAAAAGCTGTCAGTGCACTCTCTAAGGTTGTTTCTGGCAAGTGTGATGGAATCAGTGATCTCCCTGAGTCTTGCCAGGACTCTATTACAGGTGCCCCCCAGCAGGCCCAGCTAGACTCTGTGCAGGGTGTGCTCCCAAGATGTGCTCTGGACTGTAGTCTGGGCACCCTTTGCAATCCACCGAGTGCTACCTGCCAAATTCCTCTGGAACCAAGTGCTGACTTCCTTAGCCAAGATCCCCCAGGGTGTATGGCAAGTGTCTCCCACCAGGAGCATCCTAGTTCTGTGCCGGATCTGATCCATAGGGAGGAAGACACTGGCAAGAAAGGAAATAATAGAATTGGGCAGTTACTGGAAAATCCTCGCTTTGGGAAAATGCCATTGGAATTAGCCCGAAAGCCAATTTCTCAGAGCCAGATCAGTGAGTTCTCTTTTCTGGGGTCCAACTGGGACAGCTTCCAAGGAATGGTGACTTCATTCCCAAGTGGTGAGAATACCCCTCGGCGGCTGCTTTCCTATGGCTGTTGTAGCAAAAGGTCAAGCAGCAAGCAGATTCGGGCCACAGGGCCCTGCTTTGGGAGCCAGTGGGCTCAGAGAGAAGGTGTGAAATCACCTGTCTCCTCTGGTCATTCCAATGGACACTGTACTGGCCCAGGAGGAAAAAACAACAGGATGTGGTTGTCTGGTCACCCAAAGCAAGTCTCCAGCACAAAACCTGTTCCACTGAGCTGCCCTTCTCCAGTGCCTCCTCTCTATTTGGATGATGATGGACTACCCTTTCCCACGGATGTAATCCAACATCGATTACGGCAGATTGAAGCAGGATACAAGCAAGAGGTGGAGCAGTTACGTCGACAGGTGCGTGAGCTTCAGATGAGGCTAGACATCCGTCACTGCTGTGCCCCTCCAGCAGAGCCTCCCATGGACTACGAGGATGATTTTGTAAGTATTCTCTACTGCCATCCATCCAGCCTTCTATCCATTTGGTGGATACTTGCTATGTGCCACTGAGTTAGATGCTTTGGGCTGTAGGATGAAAGACAAGTATACAATTAGAATGAGGTTCTGAGTATTACAATAGAGGGAGGCATCAGTTATTAAGGGGCTGGAATACACTGAAAAGTCAAAAAGGCTTTCTGGAGAAGACAGTGCTTGAGCTGAGTGCTGAAGAATGGTATTTAGCTAGGTAGACAGGGAAAGTAAAACACCATTTGCAGAAACACTGAGGCAGTAGGTACTCCATTGGCATGGCTTAAACATATGTGTAGGTATGTATGTGGATGCACTTGTGCTGGGACTATTAGGAAGAGTTGGGTCATGTGATGGGAAGTAACACTGGAGAATTAGATGGTGATCGGAAAGATCAGCTTTAGTACCCTTCTTAGGCAATGAAATTTTAAACCAGTGAGTGAAATGCTCAGCTTTGTATTTTAAGAAACCTAAGAAACCTACTTTAGCAGCAGGGTAGAATTTTGATGAGGCAGGATGAGGCAGTTGAGATGCAGCCTGGGAGACTGGTTAGGATATTTTAGAATAATCCAGGTGAGAGGTGATGAGGACCATCCAGGCTTTATTGTGCTGGGCTGCCTTGGGTGCTGGTACTGCAGTCCTAGGGAGCTTCTAGGAGCCATCTTCTCCCCCGTAATATCTTTTTTTTTTTTTTTTTCTGAGACAGGGTCTCACTATGTAGTTCTGGCTGGCCTTGAACTCATTATGTAGCCCAGGCTGGCCTCGAACTTGCAGTGATCCTCTTGCCTCAGCCTCCCAAGTGCTGGGATTGCAGGCATGCGCCACCACTCCTGGCTCCCCTATAATACCTTGCTATTTACACACACACACACACACACACACACACACACACACACACTTCCCTTCCATTAGGGATGCTTCTGCTTCCCCGTTGGTAGAGTGGACAAAGTGAACAACTTCTTGCAATTTAGGTTGATGCTTTAAACAGGAGTCAGCCAACTTTATTTTTTAAAGGACAGATGGTAAATATTTTGGATTGTGTGGGCTGTAGTTTATGCTGTAACTATTGTGACTTTCATAGCACAGTAAAACTTGATTTACAAAAACAGGCTGGATTTGGCATGTGGGCCATAGTTTGCCAATACCTGGTATAAGATATAACAAGAGCAATAGTCTTTCTATGCTGTAGCATAGCACAGTAGTGAAGAACATGGCTGCAAAACCAGGGTACTAGGTTTAAATCCCAGCTTTACACTTATATCACTTAACTTTCTCTGTGGCTTAGTTTCATTATTTGTAAAATGGGAGTAATAGTATTATACATCCTAAGACTGTTTCAGAGAGTTAAGTTCATGCATGTAAAGCACTTAGAACAGTGCCTGGCACACAGTAAACAATAGGTGGCAGTGACGATGAGGGTAATGTTGCCGTCTTTGCCTTCTCTTCAGACATGTTTGAAAGAATCAGACGGCAGTGATACAGAGGAGTTTGGCTCTGATCACAGTGAAGATTGCCTCTCAGAGGCAAGCTGGGAACCTGTTGATAAGAAGGAAACTGAGGTATGTGTGGTGGGTACTTATGGGAGCTAGAAATTTATTGTATTTCTCAGAGATGAGTGACATGCTCTCCCCCAGATGAGTGTATCTTTGTTGGCAAGTAGTGTCGCAAGCCATAGAAACCAGCCTTGTCATTTTTTTCCTAGGCTGCTTTGCTTGTTGCAGTGTTGCCTTTCTATCTTGTTGACAAGGACCTGGAATTTTTCCTTGTGCTTTCTGGTAGGTGACTCGCTGGGTTCCAGACCACATGGCATCACACTGCTATAACTGTGACTGTGAATTCTGGTTGGCCAAACGAAGACACCACTGCAGGTAAGATGTTTTGTGTGACTCATACAGTAGTGCAGTACATATGTATGGAACTAAGTTGAATTAATCTGCAAACGAAGGCATCTTTATAGAACTATTTGTGTTTGCCCCCAATCTTTCTTTTCATTTCTTCACGGAAAGCCTTTCTCAGTTACTTGGCATTTCTGGTGAACTCTTCCTTCTTTGTGCTTTGGCAGAAACTGTGGGAATGTATTCTGTGCTGGATGCTGCCACCTGAAGCTGCCCATTCCTGATCAACAACTTTATGACCCAGTTCTCGTCTGTAACTCATGCTACGAACATATTCAAGTGTCTCGTGCCAGGGAACTCATGAGCCAACATCTGAAGAAACCCATCGCGACAGCTTCTAGTTGAATGCCAGAGGAGATGACCTGTCCAATTTTAGCAGGTTTGAAGGGAGGATCTACTTCAGGTGTAGGTTGGAAGTTTCCTTTGTGTGGCTCATGAAATCACAGAGCTCAAAGATACCGTCTTGAGAAATCCTTCTTGGTACTGTGAGACTGGAGCAGAGGAATTTCCAATTGGCAGAAGGTCCTCTACTGGAGAGACCTTTACCTTGGAGTAATGATCCTGATCCAGACCTAGAGTCTGGGAGCTTAATGTTGAATTGGTGACTTCTTTTCGTGGGCAGAGTCACAAGATGATGGCTTCATAGATACTGCCTGGTGCAAAGTGCCCAAACAGCAATAGAAAGACATATGTGTAACCAAACTCCAAGTGATAACCTAACCAGCTCTCCACCTTGAGAAAAGCAGATTCTAGTATACAAGATAGGAATTCCTCTCCTATTTGAGATGAACTCTATTCTGTACCTCTGTGCTCTGTGTCTGTGCATGAAGGCTCAGTCTTTAGAGGCACTCCCTCTAGTTGCATTAGTACTGTCTTTCTGTGGAGTTTGGTTTGAAGACTGGTTTGGCAAGTGAAGGTTTCAGTGTGTTTTTCACTTGGCTCATTGGCCAGCATCAGTGAATATTCGGTTTAAGGGTCAGTTGTAGGGAGTGAGACATATTGGGAGCAGAAGAAAGCTCTGCTGATGTTTAGTCATGGCAAAATCAGTTCTTTTGAGCTGGGAAGGCAGTCGCCTCTTCACTCTGTGAAGGCAGCTCTTGAGGTATGCACTGTGAAGAATGAGAAGGGAAAAGCAAAATTTATCCTTGTGAAATATCTGCTGATTGTGCCCTACCCTTTGCGCCTGCCTTTTCCTAGTTGTCCTGGTGCTAACACAGGAGCTACACCTTGATCCTCTCCTGGCATGAAAATAAAACAAAGGTTTTTGTTGTTCCATCGCCCACTTCCCCCATGTTGTCTTTCCCTTGGCTGCTGCCTCCTCTGGGTCACACTGCTTCTTATCCTGAACACTTGACACCTTGAGGGTAGAATTTAGTGTTTGGTTTTTACCTCCTAGAATATGCTGTTTGGTATGTGAGGGTTTCAGTACAAATGCTGCTGTCTATTTCTGTGCACTTAACAATGGAACCCAAACAGAAGTGAAAAGCCTTGATACCAAAATTGGGAGAGAAAATGTGTCCATTTGGACCAAACCTTTTTTTGTTTTGATTTTGTTTTTCATCTTAATATGTACCAGTGGCACTTAACCAAAAGATATGGTGATATAGCCATGTATTGTGGTTGGGACAGATACAGTCTCCTTGGCCTATGATGAAACCACTAAAGTTTCCTTTATATATTTTGCTTAATCGTTGGTGTATAAAAAGTAAATTACATTTAGGCATATCTTGTTTTAAAACTGTGATAGTTGTCTTTCTTTCTCATTGCTACTTTCATATTGCTTCCTAGAAAAAAAAAATCATTCCAAAATAACTAAAATCTGCATTTAGAACAAGAATTGTTATTTGTCCCGACCTTTTCTTTGGTCCTACAGAGAAGCATCTGTGCTTCTTTTATACTTGCCATGGATGTAACCTAAAAAGTTTTGGCATATTTAGGTCAGCCTAGCAGAACATTTGTTTTCTTTAAATGGATCTGAATAATGGAGATTTTGTGTCTGGGAAATTCCTGAAAGATCATTGAAAAAATAAACTATTCCGTGTCTCTAATACATAAAATTCTTTTACTCATTTTCTCAATTATTAAAACTTACTGCCAGTCGTGAGTGGCTTTTTAATTAACTTGATTTACATTGCACTTCACTCTGCCTGTTTTGGGGGGTGTAAGATTGGTAACATGGGGAGACCGTATCTGTCTACTTTGTGTGGCTGTTTTGAGGGACTGCCCCATCAGTGAATAAACTGCATGGCCTTGGAGAGAGACTCTGGGCTCAGGGCTCAGATACGTTTATCAAATACTTCTTTCAGAGCTGTTGTGGATGTGACATGACGTGGCCAAAAATCCAAACTGTGCAGTTGCGTTGTGACAAACATGCAATGTGCTGTAAAAACTCAATACGGTTTAAATAAAATCTCTATATTAGTGCTGCTTTGTTGGGTCTTTTTATTTTAGTTTCTACAAAAACATAATACTCATTGTCCTTCTATCCATGAGAAAAATTTAAGTCTTCTTCCAATGATTTGTTTTTAAAACGGACTTCTCATCAGCACAGCTCCTGTTATATTTGCATTTATTGACCAGGTAGGGATTTATTCTTAGGTGTTCTGTAGAATTCTATCCCATCTCAGGTGAGATTTCTCTCCTCTTTTGTGTCTGAAATGTCACCAGTGGCAAGTCGAGGAAGCACATAGAATTGTACTTCAATTCCCTTTTGCCGGACACCTCAGTGCTTATCTAACCTTTCAACTGTCCAGCGAAACATTGGCTTGAATGAGATATTTTTAAAGATACATAATGCTCCTCTCTAAAATGCATTCACTGATTCAGGACCTTGCACCTCCACCCCATCATTTCGTTTTGGAGACACCAGGAATTCAGCTGTGAGTAAAGTCGGGCCCTTTGTTCTCAGAAAGGACGGACTTTCCGGCGCCTCACGCATCCTTCTGCATTCTGAGTGCCACACGCCTGCTGCTGGGCTCTACTGTCCCACGATTCGAGTTCAGGGGTGCGTAACTGGGCTTCCTTCTTTGCAGCATTTAGAACTCCCCGGCGGGCAGCGCTCCTCATCCCGAAGTGGACTGTGTGGGGACAGTGAGGAAACCCGGCCTCTTCCCCGCCGCGTCGCGCGCCCTCAGCCGTCAAGGGGAGCGCGCGGCCGGAACTCGAGGCCCCATTGGCCGCGCCTAGAGCGCCGCGGGGACTCTGCGCCAACGGTCCGGGCGCGGCGCTGGCAGGGGGGCAGGGCGGGGCGAAGGTCGGAGGGATCGAGAACGGGGTGGGAGAGGGAGCCAGGCTCGGCGGGGCGAGGCCCAGGGCCCGGCAGGGGCGATGGAGGAGGCGCTGCTCTCCACGCCCATCAACCCCAACAACTTCCCCGCCAAGCTGTGGCGGCTGGTGAACAGCCCCCGGTACCGCTCGATCCGCTGGGACGGCCGCGGTGAGGGGCTGCTCATCGACCAGCCGCTCTTCGAGGCCGAGCTGCTCAGCCCGCCGGGCCCGGGGGCGGGGGCCGGGGGCGGCGGCGGCGGCGGCGTCGGGGCCACCGGGGCCGAGCCCGAGCTGTTCAAAACCACCAACTTCACCAGCTTCATCCGCCAGCTCAACCTGTACGGCTTCCGCAAGGTGGTGCTGGGCGGCCCGGGACCGGGGCCGGGGCCCGGGGGGCCGGCGGGCGACGGGCCGCTGCACCACTTCCACAGCCCGCACTTCCGCCGGGACCAGCCACAGCTGCTCGTGCACCTCAAGAGGCTCACCAGCGCCAACAAGGCCAAGCTGGCGGCGGGCCTGGAGGTGCCCTGCCGCCCGCCCAACCGCTTCCAGCGGCTGCTCATCACGTCGGCCTCCGCCTCGGCCTCGGCCTCCGCCTCCACCTCCCCGCTGCAGCACCAGGAGTCGCCTCCACAGCCCGCCGGGCCCCGGCCGGAGCCGCACGGTGAGTCGGGGCCACCCGGGCCCAACCTGCCCTCTTCAACTGCCACCGCCATCGCAGAGCGGGGCCCAAGGGCGTCGATGAGCCTTGCGCACCGCTCCCCAAGACTGCGGGCGGTCGTGTCACCGCCATCATTCCCGCTGGCACCAGCACACCAGGCCCTAGTGCTTCTCTGGAAGGAGTCCTAAGCATTTAGCCCCTTCCCTGTCCTCAGCAATTGAAGGAGCTCTGCTTTTGGCTATCTTTTCACCCCTCCCTGAGGGTTGAAACACTGAATTTTAACCCCAAGAGTTGGAATTAAACCAAATGGAACCCTAAGAGTTTATCTGCTCCCAAAACTCCATAGCTATTTACCTTCCCAAGGTCCACTCTTTGCACTGTGAGGATCTAGGATGAGTAGCTCATTGTTGAAGTACTAGGTCTGAAAGAAACCCAGAGGGCCTCCTTGTTCCAGCGAGAAGCAGAACTCCGCAGATTAAAGCGGGGAGGGCCAAAGTCACAGCCAAGAAAACTTAGAACATTATACTATCCAAGGGAACCTAGAAAAGGTACCTTGAATGAAAGTTTGACCTTGAAGGAACATGCCACCTTCCACCTGTTGGCGTATCTAAGAAAGCTTGGTAGAAGTGTTATGCCAATAATCATATTTAAGGTTCCAAGTAATATAATTGTAGACATTGCATACATATCTTACGGGCAAAAATGTAATAAATGGTTTTCAAGATATTGTTCCATTTGGCATTAACTAAATATTTGTTGCAGCTAATGAGAGCTTGTTGCTGAAGGTGTATTATTAGACAAATGGAAGACAAAAGTTTTCTTTGTAGCTGTTGAGTTCCAGTTCAAAAGAATTTTGCACATGTACAGCCTTTGGATTTTTCACTATTGTCTGTAATCTTTCAGCACTGAAACAAAACCATATGTAAATCTATAGTGAGTAAAAGTTCAGAAACCTTCAGTGACAGTAAATTATTTTGTGTTCATGGTTTCTGATGCTCTTTTTACTCTGCCACAAAGGTAAGGATGACAGTGTTGCCTTTCTTTGTGTAAGGAGTCCATGATATAAAGCACTATACAATACAGCAACAAGATATAATAATGAGAATTCATTCTTCATCTTCAACTAGGAGAGTAGTAGAAATATTTGCAGCATGTTAGTATGGATTTAACATAAAGAAACCTAGAAGCCGGGCATGGTGATACTCACCTGTTATCCTAGTACTTGGGAAACTGAGGCAGAAGGACTTCAGGTTTGTAGCTAACCTGAGATACATGTGTGCTGTAGGCCAGCCTGGACTGTATATCAAAACTCTCTCTCAAAACATACCAAACACACACACACACACACACACACACACACACAGAAAGAAAGAAAAAAAAGAAAAGAAAAAGAATCTGGGTTATTTTCAAGTTACGAAAAAAAAATTAAACATACAAATAAATAACACTATGTTCAATTTAAATTAGGCCCATTAGGGACTAGGTTGTGCCTGCAGTTTAGAAGATAAGGGCCTAAGAGTTCTATTAATGAGTTGGGAAAACAGCGGTGGCATAAGAATGTTCCGAAGGAGTTCTAAAAGAATAAGAAGTTACTTCCAAGTGATGGTTATTGATTTTGGTAGGGAATTATATGGGGAAAGACAGTAGAGATGATACTGTGGCACACATTTGGCAGAATCTCTTGAAATAAATGTTTTTATTTCCCCCTATGGTTTGGTCTCTAGTAAGCAAAATGAGAAAAGGCTGGAAATACATTCTTGGGAGAAATGGGATAACCACTTCAAATAAGGAAACATACATAAAAACCAACTCTTGCTCACTCTTTTGTCTTCTTTGATCTCTTTTCTTCCTATTTAAACCCAGTCGCATCTTAAAAATAGAGACATTTTAATTGGAGAAATACAAAAGCTCCCTGGACTCTGATTTTATCCAGTTCAGTTAGTCCTCGTTTTAGGGATTGTTAAAAAGCACAAATTTAATTCATACTTTCTCAATATAGGTAACGTCAATTTATATATGTCTAGGTGATTGTCATTTTTATGCATTTTCTATTTTATTCTTACCATTCTCCCTGTTGGTGTGTGCAGAAGAACGCAGGTGTGATTTTCTACGCTGTAGGCTTAGCTCACTAGAGAATTACGGGTTTAGGTGCAAAGCAACGCTGGCTGGCATACGTTTAAGAATTGGCACGACTTGTTCTCATTCTGGGTTCTGAGTCCTTAGCGCTTCTTTCATGCCTAATTTCTGTCCACTGGAATCTTGCCTTGATTAGATGCCTGATCACACGGCTGCTTCCTGGTTTCCGTTTGGTTTTCTGTGCGCTACTTAAGCTGGTGATTTGAGTATTTCTTTTTCACCGTACAGTCCTCTATTTTAGGGTCTAGTCCTCTTATTTAGATCCATTGAGCCAACTGTCCTGTTCACCTTCCAGAGATATTCATGGTAAGAAATGTGAAAAATCCCATGTTTTCTTTTTTGTCTCCTTTTTAAATTTTGTTCTTAGCGGCAGTTTGTTTTCCGATGTTTGTTAAAACATTGTAAAATAAGTAGCAAGTCTGGGAAGTAGATAATCGCTCTCTCTGCTCAGGCTCAACAGAGGTTTTGGGATTCCTTCCTGGGACTTGATTAGTTTCGCTTTCATGAAAGGAATAAAATCTTTAAAAACAGAAATCCACCTTGCCTTTGTGCTCCTAGAAATCTGGACCGAAACACTGCCAAATGTATTTGAAAGATATTTTGGAGACATAGGTGATGTTCTACAAAGTTGGTTGGAATAAGCCCTGTAAGGTAACCCTCAATAGAAGAACAAGTGAGAGTTGAACATGTTTTAGTTATGTAAAAAAAAAAAAAAAAAAGTAAAGGGTTGCCCTTCTAATCCTGACAGTATTTTAATGTTATCAGCATCTCAAATAGATAATTGGCTACAACTCAGAGTCTGTCATGTTAGAAGTAGAATTATATCTTAATTCAAGTGTAAACTAGAATTTGAGAATTCAAGGTAGAGAATTCTTTAATTAGCTATGTAAATTATTGACATTCTGAAAATTCATCAATAGCTGATCCTAGAAGAGGTCAGAAGAACTAGTAAGATATTGCATACTGTAGGCAATTTGTAATTTTGGTACATAGAGCATCCAGGGAGAAATCAAGTGGGGGACAGTTTGAGACATTCAGAAATACTTGTTGTGAAGAGTAAGTTTCTTTAGGAAAACGAAGAGTTGTCAGTGGCGAGGTTCAAAGTATGTATGGAATTGGTAGTCAAGTACTATCACAAAAATTATTTTTTGTACTTAAAAAGGGAAAGTCGTTTCTAAGAGGTCTACCGTTTGAATACGTTCAGTCTTCTGATCTAGGGTATTTTCCCCCGTTGAATAAAGACCTCTTGCTTTTCAGGGCTCTGGAATTTGTGTTGTTTAGTATGTGTGTATGTATTTGTTTATTCTTGGTGTTGATGTTTTATTCCTTTTTTATTTTATTTTATTTTTATTTATTTATTTATTTTTTTGGTGGTGCCGGGGATCGAACTCAGGCCCTTGTGCTTGCAAGGCAAGCACTCTAATCACTGAGCTAAATCCCCAGCCCCTATTCCTTTTTTAAAATCATGAATGAATTTTTATTTTACCCTTTTTATTAGTACATGTTTGCAATACATGATGATTACATTTATTGTGGGGAGTTGATATATGCACATAATACATCTTAATTCTTTTTTCTTCCTTTTTTTCTCATCCCCTATCCCTCCCCTGTCTCCCTGCTCCTTCTAACTCTTGGTCCCCTTCCTATTCACAAAAGTTCTAATTTTCCCTTCAATTTTTTCCCCCATCTCCTTTCCTTCCCCTCCCTCCCTTCCTTCCATCTCTTGATCCCCTATCCATTTGAAAAAGATCTCCCTACTTCCTATTTATCTTCTATTTTGTGTGCTCTCTCTCTCTCTTTTTTTTAGTTTCTCATAAGCGAAAAATGTGATATTTAAACTTGTGTGTCTGACTTATTTCACTTAATATTGTCTCAAGTTGCATCTATTTACCTAAGGATGCCTCAAGTTTATCTCTCTTTATGACAGAGTAGGACTCCATTGTGCATAAATACCACATTTTATTTATCCATTCATGTGTTGATTGGCATATAGGCCATTTATAAGATTTAACTATTATAATTGTGCTGTTGGGTTGGGCATTTAGCTCGGTTTAATTCCCAGCACCCCCCAAAAAAACAAAAAACAAAGGTATGCATGCATATAATACTGTAATATGATGACTTTAACTCTTTCAGGAAGATACCTAGAAGGGGAATAGCTGAGTTAAATGGAATTTCTATTTTTAGTTTTTTGGGGAATCTCCACACTGATTTCCATAGTGATTGTACTTGTTTCATTCCTATGAAAAATGTGGAAGGATTCCTCCCCACCTTGACCTGACCCCAGAGCCAGCATGTGTTATTCTTTGATTTCTTGATGGTAACCATGTTTTCTGGAGTAAGATGGTATCTCAGTGTTGTTTTAATTTGTATTTCACTAATGGCCAGTGGTGAACATATTTTCATATAGTCACTGAAAAGTGTCTATTGTTTGCCCATTTTTCGATTGGGTCTTTTATTTTGAGGTTTTTTTTTGTTTTGTTTTGTTTTTTTAGTTCTTTATGTCATCTAGATGTTAGTTCTTTGTCTGAGGAATAGCTGGCAAATTTTTTTTTTTTCCATTCTGTAGGTTGTCTCATTGTTGGGTTGTTTCCTATGTAGGAGATTTTTATTTTGATATGATCTCATTTGTTGATTCTCGGTGTTATTTCTTGTTGAATGCTTCGTTTTATTCTTTAAGGGTATTATACACCAGAGAAATAGAATGAGAGATGTGTAACATGTTAGTTTATCTGGAAAAGTAGAAATTTGAGTGCCATTTTTCGACATATAGTTTAGTACGTGAGTAGCACATCAATTAAGTTTTCCCTTTGTTTTATAAATCAGTCTAATAAAATAAAGAAAGGAATTTGTGAACCTCATAATTTAATACAGAGAACTCTTCTTAGTAATAAGTTAGGCTAGCTTTGTTTATATGCAAAAATAACAATCTATAAAATAAGCTCAGCCTGCAACATTTATATTCTTCCTTTTCTCATTGCCCTATCTACCTTATCTCTTTTTCTTTTTCTGCCTTGCTAGATAAGGGAAAGTAATTATCTGTATCAGGTATCTGAACCAGGATATGTGGGTTTTTAACAAACTCCAATAATTCAGATGTTAACCGAGGGATTGAAAAACGTTGATACCTGGGAAGGGGCAATGCTAGAAATCTTTAATGAAGCTCAAGGAAAATGATTGATTGACTTAAGAGGTGAAGAAAACAAAGTCATACTTTTTAATCCTGTTTTTTCTACAAAGATATTTTTTAATTGAGAGGAAGCGAAGAACATTACCTTTCTTTTTGGTTTGTGTTATGTGCATTATATATATAGTGTGTATGTGTACATATATTTTTTGCAGTACTGGGGATTGAACCCAGGGCCTTTTCTCTGAGCTACATTTATTTTTTGAGAAAGGATCTCACGAGATCACTGTTTACCAGGCTGAACTCAACTTTCTATCATCTTGCGTCAGCATCCCAGAGTGCTAGGATTATGGATTTGTACCATGAGACCCAGCTTCATGTTGTAATTCTTATTTTTTATATATTTATTCTTTAATGTATATTGTAGGGTGTCTGTCCTTCTGCTTAATATTAAAGTTTTTTAAGTGGTTTGAAAGAATGGATGAAAAACTTCCAGGGAAGTAGCTAACACACTAGACAAATCTGGGTCAGTCTATTGAGATGAAAGGTAGGATGGCTGAATCATCTGTCAAAGGCTTTTAACATTGAATATTTAATTTAACCTTTGCTTTTCTGTTAGTGTTTGGTCACTTTACCTCATCTAACAGTCAAATCGAGAATCAAACAAAAGTTTGCTTGATTATTCTTTAATCATTTTATGTACAATCTCATATTTGGGATTCTGAACTTGTTTTTACCAAAATTAATTTTTCATTATGTTAAAAGTAGCTGGTAGGTGAACAATAAGTTTTTTACCTTTAGTTTGCTATGTGTAGTGGTGTAACATAAAATTAGTAAATGTGCTTTTCCTCTTTTATGCAGGACCAGTGGCTATAGGACAGTTTCATCGGTCATTCCGGCGAGATAGTTTGTCTCCTTATTCCTACGTATCAACTTCATCTCACAACCACAGTACTTTTCCTCTGAAAGGTTTAGATCGGACCCCGATTCCTCCTAGAACATGGCAGAACTCCCTTGGGATGCACCCTGGACAAGTGGAGACGTCTCCTACATTTTCAGATAAGGGGGTTCCATTTCCTGTACTGCAGAGGTTTCCAACTGAGGTTACGTATACACTGCAGCCCAGCGCCACATCTGTTCACGTTCAACAAGGTCCTCAAACAATGGTCAGCTCCTCCCAAAAATATAGTAACTACACACCCTCAGCACAGTTCTCCCAAGCCTACTATCCAACAGGTATGAGAAATTTGAGTTCACTGGCTTCTATTAAGGTAGTTTATAATAGCATTTATATTTTTTAATCTTTTTAAATATCTTTTTATATTTTTTGGTTTTGTTTTTGCATTTATATTTTTAGTTACATTTTAATCTCTGTGGGCTTCAACAAAAACAGTAGAAACAGGCACCCAAGAAATAGCCAAGATTTCTTAGCAGGACACATTTTTAAACAATATATAAAATTTCATTGTGTCCTTAAGGATTGTAAAAGTGTATGTTTTTAGTAAAATCTTCGTATCCTCAAAATGTGTCTAATTTTGAAATTAAGACTTAGTACCCTGGAACCTCGCTTTAACTCTGCTCTTAGTGCAGTGTTTATTTTGTTTTGTTTTTAACAATATTTTTTATATATTATTTATTTTTATTTTAAAATTTTATAGATGAGGTTAGCTTATAATGAAGTCATTTTAGTATCTCAATAATAAAGTTTAATGAAAAAGAATACTCTCTGAAAATTAAATTCTTTAGTAAAATGTGGTAAATACCAGAGTTCCTGTGATGTTCATCTTAGACAGTTAAGAGCTGGAGAGTAACAGACAGAAGGAGAAACTGACAATGGTGTCCGACCTGGAGTTCAGCCAGTCCCTTGAGGTCGCACTGGTAGATCCCAAGCTATTATCTGGGACTCCTTATGATAGTGACCATCTGTTTTGCTTCTCAGAAAAAGAAGTATTTTCCTGGGTAGATTTTTGCAAGATAATAATCTTACTATTTCATACAGAATATTTTCTACTTTGCAGAAACACCATAGCAGTGGTGTGTGTCGTTTCGTCATATGTTGCACTTTGCACAGGATCAAAAAATGGCCCAATAGAAAGAACGCATAAAGCTTTCAGAAAGACAGAGAAGGGAGTATTCCTTTGCCCTATCAATTGAAAATCTGGAAAATTCATTAATTTTCTCTCAAATTTAATTAATTTGTTCCACTTAAAAGTTACCTATTTTATTTGTAACAAAATTCACTATTTTCTAGCTGTTAACATCAGACCATATACTTTTGTTTATTGGCTCATTGAAATGTACCCAAATACAGAAGCAAAAGGAATGCTTTAGTTTTCTAAAACTTTTAAATTTAATGATATTATAATAACCAGAATTTAAATTAGACTGGGTTCAGCTGGCTGTGGTGGTACATGCCTGTAATCCCAGAACTCGGGAGGCTGAGGCAGGAGTTCAAGGCCAGCCTGGGCTATATAGTGAGTTCAGGGTCAGCCTGCACTACAAAGAGAGACCCTGTCTCAAAAAAAGAAAAAAAAAATTAGACTGGGTTCTTTATATTTTTACTATTTTTTGTTTTGTTTTGTTTTTGGTGCCAGGGATTGAATTCAGGGCCTTGTGCTTGCTGAGCAAGCACTCCAACCACTGACCTAAATCCCCAGCCCCTTTTTTTTTGTTTTTTGAGACAAGGTCTTGCTGTGTAGTTCAGGCTGCCCTCGAACTCTCTATGTAGCCCAGGCAGGCCATGAGCTCACGGTGATCCTCCTGCCTCAACCTCCCAAGTGTAGGATTACAGGTGTCGACCACCATGCCCAGCTATCTTTATATTTTTTGAGCTGCTACCCTTTTAGTAGGTAGAGAAGGAAAAAGGGGAGAATTATATGTATGGAGTAAGAATGACTTAGTACTTTTAACATTTTACCTATTAAAAAAGAGGTTTATCATCTTATGTAGAAAATGGTTGAGCCCTAATATCTCTCCAGATGCTTCTTTGAAGAAAAAAACATGTGCAATCTTTAAATATAGATGACTAATTTCATGTTTATAAATTATACAGTATATCTTTTATTTCTTTACTGTATTCGGGATTGAAACCAGGGTCTTTGCGCTGAGCTATGTACCCACCTTAACCCCCTTTAAAAAATTTTTTTTGACATGGGGTCTAGCTAAGTTGCTCAGGCTGGGCTTGAACTTATGATCCTCTTATCACAGCCACCTGAATGGTGGGGTTACAGGTATGCACCACTATGCCTGGCTCATGTTTATAAATTATATATCTTGAATATAGCAACGAATAGGGTCATATTTTTATCATTAGAGAGTTTAATTCAGTATTTTATTTTTTGAGATAGTGTCTTGCTATGTTGCTCCGGTTGACCTTGAATGGACAATCCTTCTGCCTTAGCCTCCTTAGTAGCTGGGATTACAGGTGTGCCTCACCATGCCTGGCTCTATTCTAGTATTTTATTATATTAGGCATTGCTATATAAATTATGATTTCCCTTTCCTTTCCTTCTATTAAACTGCTGAAGTCTCAAAAACTTACGGGAAGTTGAAATTTGGAAGGATTGTGTAGAGAGATAGAGAAATGTGCTCTGATCTTCTAGTCAGAATTTTGGAGTTATTTTCCTATGGAAATTTCAGATATAGTGGCTGGATAATATATTACTATCATCTGAAGGTACAAGTGGTTATAGTTTGGATGTTGTTTCTATGGGAAAATGTATTCCAAATTCCAATTAGTTGTCATAGAAACTCCAAATTCTAAATTTTATGAGAACCACTTCACCTGAAAATGCCACAACTAATGTTATTTATTCATTATAGATACGCTGTTTGTTAAATTGCCACGATTTTGAATTTGTCCCTGAAAAATATTTTATTTTAGCTTGGATGTAGACTTATAGATTGAAATTTGTCAGGCTGGGCATGGTGGTACACACCTGTAATCCCAGCACTTGAGAGGCTGAGGCAGGAGGATTGCCACAGGTTCAAAGCCAGCCTGGGCTACATAGTGAGTTCAAGGCCAGCCTGAATTACATAGGGAGACCCTGTCTCAAAAAAGAAAGAAAGAAAAAAGAAGAAAGAAAGGAATGAAGGAAGGAAGGAAATTGTCGCTAGGAGTTTAAGGTGAGGAACAGGAAGGAGATGCTTTATAAAAAGAACAAGTAAGGAGGCTGGGACAGTAGCTCTGGTAGAGCACGCACTTACCATGGGAAAAGCCGTATGTTCTGGCCCCAGCACTGGTAGTACACAGCATATATAAAAGACAATCTTCTGGGGTGTTTTTGTTGCTTTGTTTTGTTTGGTTTGGTTTGAGATGGAGTCTTTTTTTGTTTTTGTTTTTGAGATGGAGTCTTGCTATGTAGTTCAGTTCAGGCTGGCCTTGAATTCACTGTGTACTCAGGCTGGCCTCAAACTTGTGGTGATCCTTCTGCCTCGGCCTCCCAAGTACTGGGATTACAGGGGTATACCACCATGCCTGGTGGCTCTTCTGTTTTCTGATTTATATTTTGTCAGTCTTTTTTTTTTTTTTTAGCCTTCTTTAATGGGGATAATTGAAATGACTGTAAATTTTCTGAGATTATGAGGATAAGAAATCTTGTGATTTTATGATGACTTCTAATACATAGAACAGTTCTATGATATAAAGTAGTCAAAATTGCCTTGAACATTCTGAAATTTTTTTTTTTTTTGGTAGTACTGGGGATGAACCCAAGGCCTCAATACTGAGCTACATCCTCAGCCCTTTTTTATTTTTATTTGGAGACAGAGTTTCACTAAGTTGTCCAGGCTAGGCTTGAATTTGGTATTCTCCTGTGTCAGCCTCCTGAGTACTGGTGTTACAGGTGTGCACCACTGTGCCTGACTTATTCTGAAATGTTAATATAAGTAAAAAGTTGTATTGTTAAATGTAAAACACCTGCTGTGGGAAAAAATGCCATAAAAAAACTGTACAGATACTTAAATTCTTCAATATGGGAAAAGAAAACAAAAAGTAAGTGCAAAAATTGAACCAATATTTAACGAGTATCTATTTATGAACAGCATTACAAATGACTTTCCTAGAGTTAAAAAGAATATTGCGGGCTGGGGATTTAGCTCAGTGGTTAGAGTGCTTGCCTTGCAAGCACAAGGCCCAGAGTTTGATCCCCAGCACCAAAAAAAAAAAAGAATTTTGCTCTCAGAGGCAAGATAATAATCACTCTCAATTTAATCTCAGTCATCACAAAAGGACTAATTTTGGCATAATGGTTATATTTCAGTCCTTTCAAAGTGAACAATGTGATGAAGTTTGGATCAAATTTTAATAAACAGTACTCAACTTCATTAAAAATTAGTTGTGTTAAAAGTAAACTTGGACCTGGTCTTCAAACAGTATAACCAGTGAATTTTGAATTTTGTAATATTTTCATAAATTCTTAATTTCTCTAGTAAAGCCAGACTAGTGAAACTAGTAAATTGCTGTCAGACTAACTCATAAAGTGACTTATCAGAATCTCCTTGTCTTTCCCTTGAAGTGTCATTTATCCTTGCCATCCTTGTTTACATTTTTTTATTCTGATCTCTCCTTCAAAGATAAAATGTAGATTTATCCAGTATTTGTTGACTCTTTGTAGTCTTGCCCTGTCTAGAGCAGTTTTTTCCTCTGATGTTATTTAGTGTCCTACCCATGATTTAATTTCCCTCTTTTATTCAAAAACACTTCATTTTGGACCCTTTTATTTTACTCATTCTCCACTATATATTTGAGCATACATAAAATTCACACATATATATTTACATAGAAGGTCCCGTACTGAGGAATTTTAAGAATATTTTTTCAGTCCTGGGGATTGAAGCCAGGACCTATGTACTGAGCTACCTTTCTTTTTTTTTTTTTTTTAAATTTTTGAGACAGGGCCTCACTAAGTTGCTGAATTGCCTGAATTGAGTTCAAACTTGGGATCCTCCTGCCTCAGCCACCCAGAGTGCTGGAATTACAGATGTGTCACCACCACAACCCTGGAGGAATTCTTTCCTTTGACTAACATTATAATGCTGAGTTGACTCAAAATCTACTTTCTTCTCAAAGTTACATTTTAGCTCAAAGCAGTGATTAACAAATTATAACTGCCTTTAATCTCCTATCTTGTTTAACAAATACTTAAATAGCAGTCAATATGATCAGATACTGTTATAAGTCCTTTTCAAATGTTTATTCATTTAATCCTCATAACCTTATATCATAGGTAGTGCAGTTATCCTCCTTTTATAGGTGACAAGACTGGGGCACAGCTGTTAAGTGGCAGGCTGGGAGAGAAACCCAGGCAGTCTGATTCCAGGGTACAGTCTTTTGGCCACTGTGCTTTGTTGTCTTCCTGCCTCTCATAAAGAGGGTTGGGGGGGTTGTCATATTTTTCTTTCGAGGGAATCTTCTGCCTTGTCTGTCCACCAGAGCAGACAGTCCAGACACTGATGGAGTGATGTACCCGCATGTGCTCCTGCTGACATTAGGACTGCTCTGGGTTGACTCACTATCCAGACAGAGGGAACATACTTCCTTAACTGAATGGCTGGCATGGGAGGTCCAGTCTGGGAGCTCTGGGAAGTGGGGTTAACTCTAATTCATCCCTGTATCTGCTCTACCTAGTTGAGCTTGCTGTAAGGGGTCCCTGGTAAATAATCTCTTGAATGAGATGGGCTAGTTCTAGTCCCAACTTTGCAGTCAGTCAGCTGATGTTACCTTCAGCTGACTATTCCACGTCCTTAGCCTCAATTTCTTTTTCTATAGTCTACAGACTAGATTTTTTTTTTTTGTTCTTTGGTTTTTAGGTACTGGGGCTAGAACTCAGGGCCTTGTGCTCGGTAGGCAAGCGCTGTACCACTGAGCTAAATCCCCAACCCCCTTTTCTATAAAGTAGTGATAATTGTTTGAGTCTGGAACTAAATGAGTTAATGTGTGCATATAGATTTTATAAAATTAGAAACACTATTTACATTTAAAGTATAAAATGTTTTAAAAGCTGTCTTAAATAAGCCTATATATTAACACTTCAAAGACTGAGCAGTTTATAAGAATATGTACTTTCTACCAGGGTACACATGATGTTTTTATTTTTCATTGAAAAACATACCCTATAATTATTTTAAAATTTTTCTGAACCAACTTTTGGGCAAAAAGGGTTACAAACTCAGAGCCTTCTACATACTAGGCAAGCCCTCTACCACTGAGCTATACCCCAGCCAAGCACATATAAATTCTAAAGGTTTGGGGTTGGGGTTTTAGCTCAAGTGGTAAGAGTACTTGCAGAGCAAGCACAAGGCCCTGAGTTCGATCCCCAGCACCAAAAGAAAAAAAACAAAACTAAAGGTTTGACTTGATGCTGGGTGCGGTGGCATGTACCTGTAATGCCCACACTTGGGATGCTGAGGCAGGAGGATTGCCACAAGTTTGAAGCCAGCCTGGGCTCCATAATGAGTTCAGGGCCAGCCTACATAGCAAGATGAGATCTTGTCTCGAAAAAACAAAAACACAAAAAAACCAAAAAAAAACAAAAAATAAAGAACAAAAAGAGAGAAAATGAATAAAGGTTTGACTTGGCTGAGTGTGGTGGCTCATCCCTATAATCCCAGACACTCTAGAGGCCGAGGCAATAGAATCACCATGAGTTCGAGGTTAGTCTGGGCTCTACAATGAGTTCAAGCCCAACCTGGACCTAAATCAAATCGGGGAGAAAAAAAAAAATAAAAGATTTGACCTTAGGCTTCTAATTCTTATAATGTACGCAAACAATTGTAGACTTATGGAGTTATGAAAGTTTTCCAGTGCTGTGGTACTAAGGTAGCCTTTTTCTCTGAAGAGACCTAACATTGTGCTTGTGGGAAAAGAGCTTGACACCAAGAAGTTTTTACTTGGCAGATAAACAAAGTGAAAGTACAGCCAGACTTGCCTCTTTTATTGTGGTAAAACATATATAACATGAAACTTACCATTTTAACTGTTTTCTATGGCATTGAATATATTTGCCATCAGCACTATGCTTCCTGAGAACCTTTTCCATCTTCCTTAACTGAAACTCTCTACCCATGAAACACTAACTCCCCATTCTCTCATCCCTCAGCCCTAGCAACCTCCATTCTGTTTTCTGTCTCTATGAATATGACTACTCTAGATACTTCATACAAGTGGAATTGTGCAATATTTAATATATAAATGTACCATTTTAACCATTTTTAAATGTCTGATTCATTGACACTAATTACATTGACAGTATTGTGCAGCCATCACCATTATTTCCAAAACTTTCACTGCCCAGATGAAACTACTCATTAAGCAATAGTGTCCCATTCTTCCTTCCTCTCAGGCCCTGGTAATCGCTAAACTACTTTCTGTCTACAAATTTGACTAATCTAGGAACTTATCTGGAAATAAAATTTACTGTTATATTTACTATTTCTTTTGAGCATTTATATTTTTGGGTTTTTTTTCTCACTGTTGACACTGTACTTCCTAGTATGTAGATTCAAATTAAAAACATTTTAGCTACATATTTGAATTGCTTCCATAGGCTAAATTATACAAACTTGTTTGCCTCACCTATAGTGAGAGTAATAGTTTTAATAATTCCAGCTTTTTATTATTTAGAAATTTTAAAAAAATGTTGTCAGCTAATCCAGAGCCCTGGTGCATACCTGTAATCTCAGCTACTCGTGAGACTGAAGCAGGAAGATCACAGTTTTGAGGCCAGCTTGGGCAACTTATTAAGACCCTGTCTCAAAAATTTTTTTTCGAAAGACCTGGGGATATAGCTCAGTGGTAGAGTGCTTGGCTACCATACATGAAGTCCTGGGTTCAATCCCCAGTACCACCACCACCACAAAAAATTATCCCATATTTCTACCTGAAATGGATTTCTGTTCGTTATTTATACTTTTTCTTTCTACATTCAGTTTAATGCCTTAAAATGAACACTGCCTTCAGGAAAACACCTAAAGATCTTTTCTTTTTTTTCTTTTTTCTTTTTTCAGTATTGGGGATCTACTGCAGGCATGTTTCATCACTCAGCTGCATCCCAGCCCTTTTTCTTAAATTTAAAATTTTGAGGCAGGGACTCCCTAAGTTACCCAGGTTCACCTCAAACTTGCAATCCTTCTGTTTCAGCCTCCCAAGTAGCTGGCATTACAGGTGTGTGCCACTACAACCTGAAAAAAGATCTTTCTGCAAATGAATGTATCTTAAGACACAGTGATAAACTCAGCGTATAAATGTTAGTGCTTTCACAATACACTGTAGGTTAATTTGTCAAATACTAAGCACAAGTATAGGTAGGTTTTTCTATTCAGTAAACTTTCTAATACCTTGCTTTGTTCTATTTTATTGTGTATACAAAGTGGGACTGCACTGGTAAGGAAATATCTATTGAGGAATCTTTTGGGACTTTAATCTTCATACAGGTATCTACTTTTCATGTATTAGTGGACACTTTAAAGGACATTTACTGTTTTGCTCTTCTACAAAGTCAGCTATCAACTATCTATTAACATATTCTTTGTTGTTTTAGTTTATTTCTCCAAGAAATTTACTTTAATATTTTAAAAGGTTCAGAATGTATATCTAATAGAATCAGCACATTGAAAAAAATAAGTATATTTTGATTGTATATCTCCTTGACTTATTTGTAATGAAATACTGTTTCCCTACCCTGTTGGAATGACACCTACAGCCCTTGACTATGTCTTTTCCTGCCGCTAGGGGGCTAGGTTTTCCTGACTTTACTGCTCCAGAAAAAAGCTCTTCATTTTTTTCAGGTTAGGCACACACTGCTTGGTGTTTAGTTGTTTGAATTCAATTTATGTTGCAGGATATTTATGTTTTCAAATACCTTAGGAGATGGAGGATGTAGTTCAGTAACAGCTAGCACGTGCAAGGGCCTGCATTCAAACCTCAGCACAGCAAAACAAAACAAAACAACAAAAACCAAAAATCAAAAAACAAAAACCCTTGGGAAATCAGATTCAAATAAAAACATTAAATTGTGTATTTGAATAACTTCTGAAAGATCAAGTGTAGGAACCTGTTTGCCTAGTCTGTGTTGGAGGTGACAACTCTTGAATTTTACGTGACAATTAGTAATACTGTATATATATTTTTTAAAATCACTAAAATTGGGGAGGGGCAGTAAAAAGAATTCAGATGTGTTATATACATGTACCAACTCCCTATCACGAATCATTACATAATGCAAATGTATTAATAAAAATAAAAAGGTTTTTAAAAATCACTAAAATTGTTAAAAAGCATGTAGCTCAGAGAACTTAAACCCTTATAAGATCTGAACTAGGATTCTATTAAAGTTTTTCTATGTGCAAAACTTAAATTGTACATGATATGTAAAAATATTTATTTCTAGAAATCAGTATTCAATAATAGAAAAATAGGGAAACATTTCAATTAATTTTTTTTTTTTTTGAGACAGGGTCTCGCTATGTAGTTCAGGCTGGCCTTGAACTCACTGTAGAGTCCAGGCTGGCCTCGAACTCTTGGCAGTGCGCCTGCATTTGCCTCCCGAGTGCTGGGATGACAGGTGTGTGCCACCAAGACTGGTTTACGTTTCAATTATTTTTATAATCCTTAGGCTAATTTACTTTCAAAGTTTAAGGAGTAAGATTATAATTTTATTAGCACACTCAAAATATAAATAATGTGGCTACCTTTAAGACACCTTTAAAGATACTCATCATGTAGAATTCTACTAAAATCAAAATGTTACATTTCAGGAAGAAGGAAAAAACGCTAAGGGAAATATTGTATATAAAGAGAATGTGCTTTGGAGTTTGATTACTGGCTCTGACACTATCAGCTTTGTGAGTTTTGGGAAATTAATATATCTGAGTTTGAGGTTACTTATCTTGTAAAGTAACTTCATCTGATTGTGTTTGAGTTGATACATGTAAATCATCTACTGCTGTGCCTGCAAAATGGTGGGTACTCAATACATGTTATCCTGTTTAATCCAAAGATGTGATACTATAATTGATTCTCATTTGTACTGGAGAGTCTCAGAGAGACTCAATCTATTAGGACTGCATCTAAAAATATAACTATTCTTGTACAAAGAGTTCAATCTTGTCATGGTGTCCTACCTGTAAATAGAAAGTTTGGAAAATGTACTTTGGTGCTGAGCATGGTGGCACAGGCCTGTAGTCCCAGAATTTAGGAGGTTGAAGCAAGAAGTTGCCATAAGTTCAAGGCTAGCCCGGGCTATAGTGAGTTCAAGGCCAGCCTGGACTACATAGTGAGACCCTGTCTCAAGAAAAAAAAAAATGTGCTTTGAGTTCAGTTCCCACCAGCACTACAAAAAAGTATTTATTTACTTGAAAAAACAGCAGCTAATGTTGCTAATATTAAGCAATATAAGCAAATATAAGCTATATTATATTAATATAAGCAAGCTACTATTGCTTGCTTAACTGCCATTACTATTCTAAGTGCTTTATGGCTTTAGGATCCACAAACCTAACCACTTGTCTAAATGGCTAAAAAAGATTTTTTTTTGGTGCAGGGGATTGAACTCAGGGCCTTGTGTTTGCCAGGCAGGCGTTCTACCACTTGAGCCAAATCCCCCAACCCCAGGTGCATTGTTTAGTATATGTGCTGCCAAAGTGAGCACCCAGGTGCATTGTTTAATGGTAGGAATATTTGGAGGATATTTTGTATTTATTTACTCTCCTGAAACACTCCCCCCTCCAAATGGTTGTTATTAGTCAAAAGAATTGAAAGAATTATTTAGGAATGCCAAATATATTCTGATACTTTCAGTAAAATGAAATTACTGTCAATAAGAATAAATGGTTAAAAAGGTAACACGTTTAGGTGCTAAAGAAACCACTTATAAAGCAGACATGACCATTTTAAAGTTTATTATATGACCATGTTATTTTCAACAAATAATAGCACCTAATTGGACTAAATCTAATTTTTTTGAACACATAAAGGAAGTTCTTCTTTGGGTTGTTTTCCATGTTGAAAGAAGGCAGTCTTTGAGTGCTGTAGGGGTTTGACTGATGGCTTATTTGGGTTTGAATTTGTTCCAGCTGTGCTACAGTGCTGCTCTCCTTCTACCCATATGGATGCTCTAAGTAGTTGTGTGACTCCCACTGCCTCTTCCTATGCACACTGCAACTACTTCCAGGTAAGATTATGAACTCACTTCATGTGCATTGCACAATCTCAAAGTGCAATTTTATGTTAATAAGTAACTGGAGATAAGATGTGGGTGATGGGTTTAGCTTCCTTATTTCTAAATAAAAGGGGTAGTGGTGTGAATGATGTCTGAGTATTCTTCTAGGTTAGCATTGTCCAGTATAGTAGCCATTGGCCACATGTGGCATTTTAAATTTAAATTAAATGAAATTTTAACATTCACTCTTAGCCACACTAGTCAATTTCAAGGGCTCAGTGGTCTCCTATGGGTAATGGCTACCAAATTGTACAGCATAGAAATAGAACATTTCCATCATTGCTGAAAGTTACTTTACACAGTGCTGTTCCAGGTTTTTCCATGGTAAAATTAATGCCAGATAAATTCTAAAAGTATATAAGTCACCAAATAACAGATTCTCTAAGATGGTACAGATCATTAGACATTTTTTAATGAGAAAAAAATGATGTCAAAGTGAGGAGATTCAAGTGTGGTCCCCTTGAGCTTTAGCCTGCATGTTATAAACACTGTACTTCAAATATCTTGTCATTAATTTTTAGGAAACAACTGCTCTGATTTAAGTGTTTTATTTTGCTATTTTTAGGATAAGATTAAATGTCATGCTTTATATTTTTATACTGTAACTTCTAGATTGGAATTGTGTATCTGCCTTGGATAATCATCTAAATCAATGATGGCAAACCTTTTAGAGCTTTCAGTGATAACGAATAGCTGCAGGTTTGCCACCACTGAATCTGAGATAGTTTCATTTCTTGAGGTGTAGGAGTGTGCGTGTGTGTGTGTGTGTGTGTGTGTGTGTGTGTGTGTATGTGTGGTGCTGTGTTGGGGATCAAACTCAAGGCCTCAAACATGCTAAGCAAGTGCTCTACCACTGAGCTACACACCCAGCCAAAGAGAAGATTTTACTAGCAACATTAAATTGCTCAAAAGGACGTTGGTTTTTTTTTTTCTTTTTAAGAAAATGTATGTGGGAAGTAGATAATTAGACTGTTGTTTGAAGAGCATAGAGTTAGATCAAGGGGACTTAGTTGGCCATTTTTCATGACCAGTATCCTCAAGCATCATACCCTAGTCAATTCTTCTTCACTAGAAGGACATACCTACTTCACAATTAGATGTTCTAATTGTTTGATTCCCCAGACCCAAAAACTCACCGCACTGAGTTTGATCCCCAGCACCCCCTGCCAAAAAAATAATAAAATGGGAAAAAGAGTATTTCAGATTCCATTCTGGGTGGGGATTTAGCTCAGTGGTTAGAGGGCTTGCCTAGCAAGCGCAAGGCCGAGTTTGATCCCCAGCACTAAAAAAAGTGAAACAAAACAAAACAGATTCCATTCTGAAAATCAATGTAGTTTAATTAGATTATAGATATTGGTGAGGTATTATGTGAAGGGTCAGTATATTATCATGGTTAGAAGCAAAAGACCTAGAGTCTGGGAAACCTAAACTTGAAACCTGGCTCTGTCAGTTACTTCAGTGCCACTTTGCCTGAATTAAGAAGTTTCTCAGAACCTCTATTTTATCATTCAGTAGAGATGATCACATTTGATAGGGCTCTTGTAAAGATTAAAAGAAGTAATGTGTGGAAAGCTCTTTGTGTGTGCTTGCCACATAGTAAGGGCTCAATAAATGGTGGTATTGGCTGTAATAGCTTGATACTTAACACTATTTGAATTTACATTACTTATGTGGCATTAGTTACCTAAACCTCATTGACACAATCTTTCTAATGTTTGATAACATCAACTCATTGTATGTTTTATTTAATCATAGTTCTTCTGTATTCTAGGTTATAATCTGAGATAACAAACATTGAATGCCTGCTCTGTGCAAAGCACTACCATATGCATAAAGGGCAATGTGCCTTAAAGATACAAATCTAAAAGTAATGGCTATTCTATTGGTTTATTATTAAAAACAATTTCAGGAACCAAGGGACATTTGATTTTCCACCCATTTCTTCCCAGATCATTTGGAATAGAGTTTCAATACCTCCCCCTGAATCTGTAGAAAGATTGGTGGATTTGTGAGCATCCTGTTTTTGAAAATTCCTTACTGCATTCCTAAAACAGTATGATAAATTAAAGTGATGTCAGGCATGGTGGCACACACCTATAATCCCAGCACTTGGGAGGCTGAAGTAGGAGGACCACCTCAAGTTCAAGGCCAACCTGAACTACACAGTGAAATCCTGTTTCAAGAAAGAAAAAAGAGGGAGGGGGGAGAGGGGGGAGAACCAGGATACACCATGTATAGGTACAGAATAAATGTAATGAATGTGACCATTGTATGTAGAATGTACCAATACATGTTCTTGGTTTAAAATAAAATTAAAAAAAAGAAAGAAAAAAGTGATGTTTTTATCTATACGTATTTTTGGAAAACGCTGGTATATAGATATTTTATCAGCAAGTAGGTATTTGAGTACTGTAGCTTTTTGGTTTTGTATACTTGCCCTGAGAGTTAGTGGTCCACTTCAGTATTTTTGTTGTTGTTGTTGTTGTTTTTTCCACTTCAGTATTAAACTCAGTGTAGTCGTTAATATATAGTTGATAATGGGGGTGAGGATTTAGTTCAGTGGTTAGAGTGCTTGCTTAGCAAGCAAGCGCAAGGCCCTGAGTTTGATCCCCGGCACCCCCTCCCCCCGCAAAAATATATATATAAATATAGTTGACACTAAGTAAATGTTAAAAAATACATTTGAAGCTACCATTGCTGGAAAGTAGATTAGAGTTCAGATTCTCTTAGTGAACTTTAGGTTTAATTATTTGTGTTTAGCATTCATCAGCCTAAATGTTATTGCTTTTCTCCTTATTTGATTTTCTATCCAAATAGTCCTGTTTTCTCTTTTCCCAGAATCCTCCAATGCAGTCCTCCTATCCAGTTGAATTTCTGTCTTCTAATTGGCCTTGCAGTGCTACTGAAGAAAATAAAAAGACAGAAGTAAACCTAGAGGCTGTGTTTCAGATAGTAGATGAGTTGCATTCCTCCCCGAAATTGGAAATGGTGAAAGTGGAGCCTGTGGAGAATCAGTGCCCTACATCTCAGTCTAACAGAGGCCAACATATCCTAGCTAATTCAAACAGCAATCCATCTTCCACAAGTCAGGCTAGCCAGCTGGAGCCACTTACTCCTGTAGGCTCAGATATTACGTCTTTTGTGGTTGGAACAGAACAAGCCATTGCTTGCTCTCTACCACAGTCACCTGAGTACATCTGTGCACTCCACACAGCCCAGCCGGTGGAAAATAGTACAATGCAGGAATCTCTAGCCATCCAGCAAGCTCATGGCAAACTGAAGGAGCAGCTGAGCCGTAGTCCATCTACATCTTCAGTAGTATTTATGCAGGAAGGGCTACCATTCAACACACATCAGGTAAGGGGGCAAACAGAACCATCCTAATAAAGCTCAAAGTGTTTCTTGCCAAGGGCTCTTTTAGTGGAGAGTTTGTCTAGATTTTATTTTATTTTATTTTAAATTTTATTTTAATGGCACATTTTAGATGTAGATTTTATTTTCATGTAATTCCTGTTCATTGTGCCTTCCAGAAGGGTCATGTTCCAGAGGTTTTGCACAAAAGATTCAAAAGAAGTTGCCTTAACCCCGGGTATCCTTTCATTACACTGTGGTCTGAAGTGGACCTCTGGGGAGGCAGACTGATAGAGCATTGTGGGATAAATATTTTCAAGTTAAAAGGATCCCTTGAATTTTGCTTCCTAAATTAATTTGGCTGGTCTAGGTATGCCTGATTGATATAATTCCACTACCCAGAAGGAGTGGTTTGTTTGACAGGTGATAATGAGGACTCTCCTAGGCATTTGTAGATGGAGATAAGGGTATATTTGGAGGTCTTTCCTTGCTTTCTTACAGCACCACTAACCTCTAGTAGTGAGCATACTATGTTCAAATTTCCGACTTGTACTTACATTCCTAAGGCAGAATTCTGACTCTGGTTTGAAGGAAATATTTAGAAGATGGAGACTAATTCCTTTATTACCATTAGTATATGGCCAGAAAAGGAATAAACTTTGATTTTAAATAATTAGTAAGAATAATTCATCAAAAGTACATCCGGGGCTGGGAATTTAGCTCAGTAGTTAGAGTGCTTGCCTAGCAAGCGGAAGGCCCTGAGTTCAATCCCCAGCACACACACACACAAAAAGTACATACAAATTAAAATCACTTTTTGTGAATTAAAGTAGAGGTTCCTAAGACAACTTCTGGCTATTTTTTGTTTTGTTTTTGGCAGCCTTTTAAAATTTAATTTTAGATCTGAATTTCAAGGTTTCTATCAGCCTGACCTTTTTGAGCCTGACTATTGAGACCTGGTATATTATGTGTTAAGATGATAATGTAAATTCAGGAGATAAAAGACAGGCCTCTTATGTTTTAAATATGCCCTTAGAAAGAAAATAAAACTTGTCTTTGTTCCTTCATAATCACATCTGAAATATTGGATTTCATATCTTAAAATTGTCTCCATACAATTACTTTGCGTGTGTATGTGTATGTGTGTGTGTGTATATATATATACACACACACACATATATATATATATATAATTTTTTGGTTTTTTTTTTGAGACAGAGTCTCATTATGTAGTTCAGGCTGTCCAAAACCATGAGTGGTGCACTCCTGTAATCCCAGGCATGCACCACCATGCTCGGTTCTTAATATATTTGAACATCATAGCTGTTGGAAGCTGTGTTTTTAACTTTTAACTTTATTAGTTTTATTTAAAATAAATTTCTAAAGAAATAAAGTATTTCAGAAGTTGGTCATTTTGACAAAGGGATTTAACATTCCAAAGAAAATTTAGGAACCCAAGAAAGAAACTTATTTTATGAGTAGGACAGACAGATTATATATGTATGTGCTGAAGTTTATACCATTTTGGCAACATTTTAAAGACAGCATATGCTAGGTGTGGTGGCACATGCCTGTAATCCCAGCACTTGGGAGGCAGAGGCGGGAGGATTGCCACGAGTTTGAGGCCAGCCTGGGCTACATAGTGAGTTCGAGGCCAGCCTGAACTACATAGCAAGACCCTGTCTCAAAAAGCCAAAAATAGAAAAATGACAGAATACAAAAATTAGTGGAGTAAACTGTCAGTGTCCCATGGACATCATCTTACAGGATGATATCTACGGCCATCCCAGTATCACCAAGTAGGAGGGGAGATCTGATGGACTAAAAGATAGAGGTCTTAACCAATTGTATTTAAAACCTTACTTTTTTAAGTTAAAAAATCATCGAGCCTCGTTTTAAATTTCCTTTGCTCATAAGTAAATGTTTTAGCTCTATATACATTTTTGGTGGTTTGAGTATGGGAAAAGGTACATTTTACTACTGAGTAGACAATTCAACAAAATTGAAGTTGATCTCTTAAGGGTGGAAAGCTTTACAAGCATGTTTGTTGGATCATGTTTGTATAATAGAACTCTTCTGATAAGCTGTATTAACTTTTAGTAGATTTTTAGGAGAAATTTCAGAGTAACAAGTGGGTTTAATATTGTAGGTGGACGCCAATATAAAATGCCAGACCAATCCACCCGAAAATATCTTGCCTTCAGAACAGATGGGATTCCTCATTTCAGAAATGGGGCCTGCTAGCAAGCCTAGTAAGGACACAGGTTTACCCGCTCCAGCCAGATACAGAGAGCGAAGAAGCAGCTCACAACAAGGAAAGTCCCCTGGTAAGGATTATAATTTTAAAATTGAGAATTTATAGCTCTAAGGCTGAAGGAGGAGGATTGTAGATTTGAGCCCCACTTCAGCAACTTAATAACTTAGTCTGTATCTCAAAATTTAAAAAAATGGGCTGGGGATGTAGCTCAGTGAGAAAGTCATGTGTTCAATCCCCAGTATTGAAAAAAAAATTAGAATTTTTAGCTCTAGAATGCTAGGAATGGAACCATGGTGTACATATGATTATTTTTCTGGGTCTTTATGTTTATGATTCATAATTGCATTTACTCTTTACTTTGCTATTTTTAAAGTTTTCACTGTGTATTTTTATTAATTATCCTCAGAAAGTATGTAATAGTTATTTTCCTAATAGCACATATAAGATTTGAGCTTTTAAAAAATTAAACATTTTAAAAAGCAAGGGAATTTAGGTTAACTTGAAGAAGATGAAATGTAACTTAATAACTGTCTTCAGATCCCAAAGACTTCGTAATTATAGATGTAATTGTTCTCTTATTAACACACTACTGGACAAGAGGATATATGCTTAGATTGTGAAGGTAGAAATTAAATGGACATCAAAGATATCTTGATTTAAATTATAAAGATACTGTAAAGTATGACTTTCAGTGGGATTATTTTTCTTGTGGTTTGTAGGAGCCTAAAATGAGTGATTATTTTGGGCACATACAGTTCATTCTACTTCTTTTTTCTTTGAGATGAGGTCTTACCATGTTACCCAGGCTGCCCTTGTTACCAGGTAGCTCCTTCTAAATTGACTTGCCAGGGGTTGGGGATTTAGCTCAGCGGAGAACACTTGCTTAGCAAGCACAAAGCCCTGAGTTCGATCCCCAGTACCCCTCTCCCCCTAAAAAAGTGGCTCACCAAATAAACATTACCGGGTTCTGGGTTGCTCGCCTCTCCTTCTGGAGTTGGATTCCAGGTTCTTCTCATCTCCAACAAAGAACTGAACAAAATGAGCAAAAAGCAGTGGCAAAGTTTATTTGAAAAAGTGAAAGTGAAGAGTGACGGAGAAACTGGCTCTGCAGAGCGAGCTTGGGCTGAGTAAAAGAGGAACAAGCAAGATAAAAGAACACCCTGGAAGAGAGTAGAGTGGGGTATCATGAGGAAAGCCATGATAGCAAGCTCTTCTTAGCGTCTGTGTCCTTTTATTCTGTCTAAATCGCGAGAAAACCTGAGAGAACTTCTACATACAGGTTCTGAGAGGTGGTGCTGGAATTCTGTGCCTCAGGCTTACATCAGCTCTAGGTCATCCTAATGAAAACCTGCTCAACTTCTCATGAGAAGTATATGTGCAGGGCTTTGGGAACTGTTCTGCACATGTGTCCAGGATCTTGTGGTAACAGGTCACACCTACTTCCCCAGCCGGCTTTGTCATGCCCTAGTCACATATATCAGCCTCAAACTCCTGGACACAAGTGACCCTTCTGCCTCAGCCTTCCCAGTAACTGTGATTCTATGTGCATGCCACCACATCTGGCTTTACTTTTTGTAAGGAATTTTGACAAAATTATATTTTTATCTAATAAAACATCTTTTGAATGATCAAAAATCAAATCATATGAGTCTGCAGTGAGCAATTTTAATGTTCTTAAAATATGAGCATGTCAGAGGCTGGCCATTTGGGCAGAATTAATCAGTTCTATCATCTTAACCTATAAAGATTTTTAAATGTTGAGAACTTCTGAAAGAGTTTCTCCAAAAAGTAAACACATAGTGATATGATCAAGACGTTGCTCTGATTCATAGACCTCTTACATCTTTTAGACTAAAACTGTCTTGATCAATTATTTATTTATTTATTTATTTATTAGTGCAGGAGATCAAACTCAGGGCCTTGTGCTTGTGAGGTAAACATTTGATCAATTATTTATTAAAGTTAGTTTGTATTGTCACTTTTAGTTGAGTATGTTTTCTAATGCATAATTAAAGATTAAGATTTCTCATCACTGAAAATATTTAAAAACAATGGTGTTTTAGTTACTTTTCTCTCGTTGTTGGGACAGAATACTCGACACCCAAAGTTAGGGGAAGAAAGGTTTATTAGCTCACAGTCTGCAGAGGTTTCAGTCTATAGTCCGCTGGGTCCGAGGCAGGGCGGCATGGCAGAGACAGGGCAAAGTAAAGTGAGGAAATGCAAGGAATGTATGCAAATAAGCAATGCAAACAAGCAGCTAATTAGCCTCTTCCTGTATCTTTTATCTAGGCTACCTGTCTCCAGGGCAGCCCGTACTCCCACCCCCAATCTCAGTCTCACATCCTTGATCCCAGCAGAACGATGCCAAACCGATCAATGGATCAATTTAGTAATCACACACTCTAGATCCAGCTATCTCTTACCACATGAGGCTTTGAGGGGACATCTAGACACAAACCATAACAAATGGCTTTAGCCTAAGGCAATTTAGAAGGATAAGCACAGGATACATATCTACTATATGGCTGTTTTTATGCCACACAATAAACTTGATGAAGATATTTTCATTTTTTAAAGATCAAGAAACTATTACTCCTGGTTTATTTGTGCAACTAGCCTCTAGTTTTTTTTATTATCTTTTATAGCCTCCTCTGAAATAGTCCTCAGGGAATATGTGTTTTTCTTTTGGAGAGATCTACTTTTTGTTGCCTACTTTCTGCTAGACTAGATCTAAAGGGTCTGAGGATTACTTTAGGGGCTGAACAATTATATCCTTAGCAGACCAGGCTTATTTATTCTTTGACATTTTAATCCTTAAAAAAAAACTTGATTGGTATCTGCTTTGTTTGCCTTTAGTTATTCTAGTTGAGGGTTACAACAATCAGAGGTGTTTGGGTTGGGTTTTTTTGTTTTGTTTTGTTTTTTGTTTTCAGTACTGGGAATTGAACCCAGAGCCTCATGGATGTTAGGTAAGTGTTTTACCACTGAGCTATTCCCCCAACTCTCAGAGGTCTCATTTAGGTAGTTTCAGGCCCGAAAACTCTGGCATTTGATTTGCTATCTGTGCTTTGCCGAACCTCTCCCTTCAACCTAGTGGCACTTATATTGAGGTACTCTGAAAGTGTTGGTTGGGTTGAGAAACTAACACCCCTTAATTGGATCTTTGCCATAGAACTCTTTTCCATTGCCTATCAGACATTTATCTTTTAAAACCTGATGCAGTTTTTCTCTTATTTTTGTTTACTTTTTTACTTTCCCCCAGTCAGAGGTGGTTAGAAAAGGTGCTTGAGAGCTGGGGATATAGCTCAGTTGTAGAGTGCTTGCCTAGCATGTGTGGGATCCCCAGCACCACCAAAGGAAAGAAAAAAGGTGTCTGAGGAAAGTTTGAGGTACTCTTTAAAGGCATCCCTTAACTATCTCTTCAGGTTGAAGTACTGAAGCAGTTAGATGCGAACCCACACTACTGAACCCTAGTCGACAGGTTGTCAGCTACAGGAAGAGAAATGTTTCCTCCCATCTCTCTTTGCACACAGGGTACCTCTAGCCTGAGCTCTTCTTTTCTTTTAGGGCTTTGTTGAATGTGTCAAGAAATAGTCAACTCAGTGCAAGTTTTGTCAGCCTTTCTCCTGTAGTTGTATTCTCACTTGTCTCCAGGGTATCTCATACAGGTGACTGTGTTAATGGGTAGCTCCCTCTAAAAGTGGCTCACCAATTAAATGTTACCAGGTTGCGGGTTGCTCGCCTCTCCCTCTGGAGTTAGATTCCAGGTTCTTCTCATCTGCAACAAAGAACTGAATAAAATGAGCAAAAAGCAATGGACAAGTTTATTCGAAAAAATAAAAGTGAAGAGTGAGGAGAAACTGGTTCTGCAGAGCGAGCTTGGACCAAGTGAAGAGACAAAGAGGATAAAAGCAAAATAAAAGTACATGCTGCATCTGGGAAATGCAGCATGAGTTATTATGGAAAGTTACAATAGCAAGCCTTTCATGGCATTGGTGTATCCTTTATATTGCCCAAATCTCAAGGAAACCCATGAGAACATCTACATACAGGTCCAGAGAGGCGGTGCTAGGATGCTGCACCTTGGGCTGACATCAGGTCTAGGCCATCCTATTGAAAACCTGCTCAAGTTCTTATGAAAAGACCATGTGCAGGGCCTCGGGAACTGGTGTCTAGGATCTTGTTTTTTTTGTGGGTTTTTTTTTTTTTTTTTCGTGCTGGGGATCGAACTCAGGGCCTTGTGCTTGCTAGGCAAGCACTCTATCACTGAGCTAAATCCCCAACCCCCAGGATCTTGTAATTAACAGGTCACACCTACTACCCCAGTCAATTTTGCCACGTCCTAATCTCCTCTCTGAACTGTACCAGATATTTTGGTTTAGAGAGCACCAGTATTCTAGCTTACTATACTATATCCTAACCACCTGCTGCCTGACTTCTAAACCAGTACCACTTAAAAAAATTTTTTTTTTCAATACTGGGGCTTGAATTCAGGGCCTTGCTCATACTGAGCATGTGTTCTACCACCAACTTACATGCCCAGTCCCACAGCTACATATTTTAATTTGAATTAAATCAGTACCTCACTTCTAGATCCCAAAATTCCATATTAGGCTATAAATTAGGTCACAGTAATCACATAACAAGTAGGATATCAATTATAACAAGCAAAACAAAACAATAATAGGTCTGGGCATGTAGTTCAGTGGTAGAGTATTGCCTAGCATGTGCAAGGCCTGGAGTTCAATCCCCAGCACCATCAACAAACAAAAACAAGAGTGATTTAAACAAGTCAAAAGTTTATTTAATGCCTTGCAAGCGCAAGGCCCTGAGTTTGATCCCCAGCACCAAAAAAAAAAAAAAAAAAAAAAAAGTTTATTTAAAATGGGCATGGTGGTACACACTTGTTATCCAGAACTTTGGGAGACTGAGAGAAAGGAAGTCAAATTCAGCCTGGGCAATTTATTGACACTTTGTCTCAAAATAAAAAAATAAAAAAATAGCTGGAGATGTGTGAAGGCCCTGGGTTCAATCCCCAGTAGCAGTGAATGAATGAATGAATAGACTTATTTTTCCCTCCTGATACAGCCTGAGTGTAAGCTGTCCACAGCTGATGTGGTAGCTTCACTTCTTTCTGCTCTCAGGTACTACATGACTAAAGGTGGGTCACCTCTCTATCTACATGTCAGGCAGGAAGCTGCTGTAAATAATCCAGCCCTGTGTAAGCATAAGCATCACATATGCCTACATCTTTTTGACAAGAATTTAGTCACAGAGAATCAGATTCTAGCTGCAGGAGAGCTTGGAAATATAGTCTTAGCTAAAGGCCATTTGCCTATTTAAAATACTGTAATACCTTGATATAAAATACTGTAATACCTTGGTATTAGGAGATAATTAAAAATCTCTCATGACCTAAGAGAAAATATGTACAACACAAATTATAAATCACTATATTCATGAAATATAAAATGTCCTACAGCTGGGCATAGTGGCGCATGCCTGTAATCCTAGCATTCAGAAGGCTGAGACAGGATCGCTGTGAGTTCAAGGCCAGCCTGAACTACATAGTGAGATCCTGTCTTGAAAAACCAAAAAAGGTCCTACAAATCAATAAAACAGCAATCCAATCAAAATATATTAGTATGTACTTCAGAAGAACTGTAACTGACTAGTTAAATATGTAAAAAGAACTCCTGTATTGCATTTTTAGTGTATGTGCTGCTGAAGCAAGCACAGAACTCCTCTATTGCAAATCAAATGAACCAGATTTTTTTTCCCCCAATCTAATTGGCAAAAGTTTTTTTTTTTTTTTTGAGACAGGGTCTCTCTTTGTAGTTCATAGTGGCCTTGAACTCACTATGTGGCCCAGGCTGACCTTGAACTCATGGCAATCCTCCTGCCTCAGCCTCTCAAGGCTGGGATTACAGGCATGTACCACCACACCCAGCAAAAATTTTCACTGTTGATAGTATCAGGCCTGATAAAGAACAGGGAAAATGGAATCTTCAATATACTGTAACTGGAATGTAAATTTCTATAGCCTTTTGAAGGCAGTTTGGCATTATCTATAAAGAGCTAAAATACGCCTGTGCTTTTTTTTTTTTTTTTTTTTTTTTTTTTTTTTTTTTTTTTTTGGTGCTAGGGATCAAACTCAAGGCCTTGTGCTTGCTGGGCAAGCATTCTTAACCACTGAGCTAAATCCCCAGCCCCAGTACTTCTGTGCTTTGATTTAAGAACTCTACTGTAGGAATCTCACCTACAGAAATATGTATATTACCAAAGGTACTCAAAAGAAGTTCATCATACTGTTATTTATAGTAGCCAAAACTTGGAAAAAGCCTATTAGGAATTGGATAAATCATGATAAATTCATCTAATGAAATACTATGCAGCTATTTAAGAAAATAAACTACCTTGATATGTTGTGACTTGGAAAAATTCATTGAAAAATTAAGTATTCACAATGTCTTAAATGAATGAGCAAGTTGCAGCACAGTATGCCTAGCATAGCCCCCTGTCAAGGAAGAAGAGGAAGGGAAGCAGGGCAGTAAGAAGGGTGAGAGAGAGGGAGGGTATGCTGTATAGTTATAGAAAAAACCTGGACGTTTATGATAAACTGATACATGTAATCCTGGTTACCTCAGAGAAGACATAATTGAAAGGATATTTTTGCCTCTCAGTTTGTGTATGTATATACATAATAGGATTATTGAAAATTATCACCTTTTGTATTTTTCAAATTTTAAAAATTGAACAAAATAAAAAACTGCAAAATGTTTAAATACTTAAAAACATTTATATATTATGAATATCGAAGCCTCAAAATAATAGGAATGAACAGTTTACTGAATGTTTTTTGTTTGCTTGCTTTTGAGACCAGGGTCTCACTATGTAGTTCAGGCTGTCCTTGAATTGACTGCATAGCTCAGGTTGACCTCAGACTCACTGTGACCCTCCTGCCCCAGCCTCCCAAGTGCTGGGATTACAGAAATGTGCCGCCATGCCTAGCTACAGTTTTTTAAAAATAAATTTATGTCCCGAGTATTAAACTGACTTTTGAAGTTTAGATATATTTGACTCAGGCTAACCTTATTCTACACTGGACATGCCTTTCCAAGATTTCTGAGACTCTCTAGGGCTCATACTGGCTTTTATTTTTGAGTTTCTCCTTCTGCTTAATTCCAGACTTGTCCCCATCTCAACTCCTGGATGCCTCCCCTCCACCACTCATTTATACTGGGCAATTTTTATTTGTTTGTTTTTTGAGATAGGGACTTGCTATGTAATTCAGTCTGGCCTATGTAGCTGCACTGGGTATTTTTATGTGTGGCATTCATTCTCAGGATTTGGAGAAGCAGAATTTACATTTAAAATGCTGCATGTAATTTTTTTTTTCTGGTAGTAAGAATTGAACCTAGGACCTTTGCACTGAGCTACATCCCCAGCCCATACCTCTCTTTTTTTTTTTTTTTTTTGAGAAGTGGCTCACCAATTAAACATTACCAGGTTCTGGGTTGTCCGCCTCTCCCTCTGGAGTTAGATTCCAGGTTCTTCTCGTCTCAGAGAATTGAAAAACATGAGCAGAAACCAGTGGCCAAGTTTATTCGAGAAAGTAAAAGTGAAGAGTGAGGAGAAACTGGCTCTGCAGAGTAAGCTTGCGCCAAGTGAAAGAAGAAAAAGCAAAAAAAACAATAACAAAAACAAAAAATACCCTGGGGAAATTAGGATGAACTACCCTGAGAGAAGTCAGAGAGAGCAGGCTCCTCGAGTGTCTGCGTCCTTTTATATTGTCCAAATCTCAAAGAAGCCTGTGAGAACTTCTACATCTCTCGATCCTGAGAAGTGCTACAATCCCATGCCTCAGGCTGACATCTGGTCTAGGCCATCCTCTTGAAAACCTGCTGGAGTTCTCGGGTCTTGCTAAGTCGGTCACTAAATGCTGCACTTGGCTCAAACTTGTGATCCTCCTGCTTTAGCCTGCTAGAGTGCTAGGATTGCAGATATGTGTCACCACGCCTGACTTGCAGATGACTTTAAATGGTATATTAGCCATTCCTCTTCTTAATATATGTGCTGCCAAAGCGAGCACTTCCCATTCCTCTCCTTAAAAGGCCTTCAGTCACTCTGCCAGTTTGCCACTTTTCCTTGTCACTAGTCTTTATGACCTTCTGCCATGTTGTATTCTCACTTTATACTGGCACCAGACCTTCTCTTCTCTGGTCTCTTTTTCTGCTCTTTTACCAGGTCCTGAATTCCTGTTAGACTGGAAGGTTAGGTATCTCTTCTATTTTCTGATATGTTTAAGCCTTCATCTTTCCCAAATAAAACTTCCAATCAAAATACATTCCTCAGGGCTGGGGATTCAGCTCAGTGGTTAGAGTGCTTGCCTTCCAAGCACAAGGCCCTGAGTTCGATCCCTAGCACCAAAAAAAAAAAAAAAAAAAAATTCCTCAAAACAAAGACTAGTCACCACCCTAAGAAGAACTCTGGTGCCTGCTGTTAAAATAATTTCCTCCTTTTCACTGCCTATTATGGTTGTAAGTGTAACTGATAAAACAGGACATTAATTATCTTTATTAACTCTTCCTGTTGTTTTTTTCTGAGTAAAGCCTTATCCTTTTGGTCAGCAGTGTTAATAGATTAGTTTTAACTGACCTTGACTTCCTGCTGTGAAACATTAGAACTGTGAAACATTGGCATCATCGTGACAGCTGGTCACACTTACTTTATTATGGGCAAGGGACAACTGACTTATAATTGAGCCAGAACTTCTCTGCTAAAAGCAGAAATTATAATTCATGAAGTCATAAATATTTCTTCTCTGACAGACTTAGCCTAACAATTGGCCTGTGAAAACATGACTGTATATGAAATGTGATTTAAAAACATATTTGTTTATATTTTTAAATTTTATTACAAAAATAAACAAAAAATATATTACAGTAAAAGACACATTACCATTATTCTCCATCATCTTGAACACACTTATCCCATCATTCTTACCACTTTCTGAAGTAGTCCTGGAAGTCCTCTTTCATGAGTGTCTTTGGTTGTGTTGTTGTGGCTGCCTCACTCTCCTGAATCCATTCAGAACATTTACCTTTCATGGTCATTTTGATTTTTGCAAGAGTCAGATGTCACACAGTGCCAGATCCAGCAAATAAGGTGGATAAGGATGCACAATAATTGCTTTCAAGTCTGCCTTTGTGTTGGATGGTACTTGGCAGCAGCATTCAGTGTATTTTTTTATTGAACCTCATAAAGATACTCACCAAAGAGGACTTCCAGAACTGCTTCAGCAAGGCAAGAATGATGGGATAAGTATGTCTGAAGTGAGAAGGAGAATCTTGAGGGGGATAAATGACAGAGTATGTTTTATTGGAATATTTCAATTTAAACATTCACTGTAGTTTTCCATCACCCCTTTTATAAGGTCTTATGGCATTAAGGGACCTTATCCAAAGTAAGTTTAAAGTTTATATGCTACCATTTGGGAAGCTCAGGCAGGAGGATCACAAGCTCAAGCGTAGCTTGGGCAACTTAGGCTCAGTTTCAAAATTTAAGTATAAAATAACAAAAAAAAGTTCATATGTTACCCATTAGAAATAATGCCACAAAGTAAGAAGAAAGTTTTTGGTGTTAGAAAAACCTAAAATCCAAAAAAAAAAGGGGGGGGGGACTGGGGATTTAGCTCAGTGGTCAGAGTGTCTGCCTCGCAAGCACAAGGCCCTGAGTTCAATCCCCAGCACCAAAAAAAAAAAAAAAAAAAAGAAAGAAAAAAATGTAAAGTGAAATCTGGATTCTACTTTTTATTGTGTGACCTTGAGCATATAAGCTTTATGGGGCCCTAGTTTCTACATCTGTTAAATGAAGGTAACAGTGATTTAAAGTGGCGAACCTATGGCATGCATGTTACTGTGTTTTTAAGACAAAAAAATGTTAATGTAGAGTTGTTTTTTCTAAACTAAAACCTCAGTATTCAGGTTTCATTGCAGTGTTGACACTTGGCGATAAATAAGTGGGTTTTGAGTTGTATTTTGGCACTTGGCCTCTGAAAGTTGCCCCATCACTGGTATAAACCATGTATCTGGCCTAGTATGGTACCTGGTTGATAGTGAGTAGTCAGTACATGGTAGCAAAAAAATTTTTGCGATAACTACTATTATTTTAAAAATACTTACGATTGGGCTGGGGATTTAGCTCAGTGGTTAGAGTGCTCACCTCGCAAGCACAAGGCCCTGAGTTCGATCCCCAGTACAAAAAAAACCACAAAAATTTATGATTATAGTGTTTATTATCATTATTTTTCAGATGACTGTTCTCACCTTAAATTCACATGAACTCTCAGTGTTGTAGTAATCTTGTAATATTTCCTTGTCAGTATGTTCCCCATTCTTCAAAGCCACTGTATCATATCTTCTCTCTATTCCAACTTCCTACACCCTCCTTGTTCTTCATTTACGGATATGACCTTGTTTCTTATTTGATTAATAACCAGCACTCTGGGAGGCTGAGACAGGAGGATCTCAAGTTCAAGCCCAGCCTGAGCAATTTAGCAACTTAGCTAGACCTTGTCCCAAAATAAAATAAATTTTTAAAAAGGTGCTGAGGGATAAGGAAGGAAGGAGCAGAAGGGAGGGGTGGGGAAGAGGGAGGAAAACCAAGATAGATCATATACAGGTACAAAATAAATGTGATGGATGTGATCATTGTATGTATAATGTACCAATACATGTTCTTGGTTAAAAAAATAATAATAATAAAATAAAAAGGTGCTGAGGGGTTGGGGATTTAGCTTAAGTGGTAAAATGCTTGCCTAGCAAGCTCAAGGCCCTGAGTTCGATCCCCAGCACCAAAAATAAAATAAAATAAAAAGGGGCTGAGATTGTAGCTCAGTGTGAAGGCCCTGGGGAGTAGGAGGGGGAGGGGAAAGAATAAGACAAAAACTTCATTTATTTATTTACTTATTTACTTGCGATGGGGTGTTGCTCGGTTGCCCAGGCTAGATTCAAAGGATTCTCCTGCCTCAGCCTCCTCCATAGCTGGGACTACATGTGTGTATCACCATGCTCAGCAAGAAGAGAAATTCAGTATCTGTCAGCTTCCTGTAGTTGTTCCCTTTCACTCTGCCTTTCCTCCTGTTGCAGAACAAGAGAGGCCAATTTTCCATTTGTGTATAGAATCCATCCCCTTTTGTGCACTCATGGACGTGGCACTTAATACTATCCCTCTTACTCTTCAGTAATCACATTTTATAGTTTATGATACGTAATTCCCATCAGCGTGCAAACATGCCATCATAGATCCTGTGTCAAGAAAAAAAATCCTTTAGGCTGTGTGCTGTGGCATGTACTCGGGAAGCTGAAGCAGGAAGATTACTTGAGCCCAGGAGTTCAGGGCCAGTCTAGGCAACATACAGAGAACCTATCTCTGGGAAGAAAGAGGGAAGGAAGGAAGGGAGGGAGGGAGGGAAAGAGGGAGGGGAGGAAAGAAGAAAGGGAAGAAGGAAGGAAAAAAGGAAAGAAATAATTCCTGGCCAGGGTTCTGACTTCATCTCTGCCACCTTCTATCTCCCTCATCTATTCCAGCCACAGCAGCCTCTTTGCTTTTCTTTGAGTGAACCAGACATATTCCTGCCTTCACACTTGCTGCCATCTCTGTCTGAAATGCTCTTCCTGTGCATGTTCACATGGTGTGTCCTTTCATTCGTGCAGCTCTCAGCTCATGGTAGAAACTTTCCTGGCCGTGCAGTCTGCAGTAGCACCCTATTCCCCATTCCTGCCCTCCTTCAATCTCTTTATTCTTCTTTGGTTTTTTTTTTATAGTGCTTGTCACTACTTGATATTTAAACATCATTTCCTCCTTTTAAAAGGTTAATTCCCTGAGGACAAGGACTTTGTTCATTGCTGCATTCCCAGGACCTAGGATATTACCTGTGACACTCCGGATTGAGTCATGTGGGAATGCTATGTTTAAATTTTTGAGGAACCACCAAATGTAATTTCCACAATGCAGAACTATTTTACATTTCTGCAAGCAGTGTACAGGGTTCCAATTTCTCCACATCCTGGCCACCACCTACTATTTTCCATTTTCAAATAATTAGTAGAGCTATCCTAGCAGTGTGAAGTGGGACATTATTGTGATTTTGATTTGCATTTCCCTAATGACTAATCTTTTTTGTGCTTGTTGGCCATTTGTATATCTTCCTTGGAGAAAAGATAATTTTTAGAGAAGTATGATAATGGTATTTAGTATATGTGGTGCCGAAGCGAGCACTGATAACGGTATTTAACTTGGTGGCTTTTTCCTGCTTTGGTTAAATTTCCCTTGATTATACCTTTGTGTGTGTTATTAGAACAGTAGTTGGTAAACTATAGTCTGTGGACCAAGTTTAGCTTGATACCTTTTGTTATATAGTCTGAAAACTAAACATTTTTTTAAACAGTTTTAATTGTTGGGGGGAAAATCAAAAGAATATTTCATAACTAATGAAAAGTATACAGGGAAATGAAGGGCTGGGGCTGTAACTCAGTGCAAAGGCCCTGGATTCAATCCCCAGTATGACCACCACTAATAATAATAATAATAATAATAATAATAATAATAATAATAATGATAATAATATAACAAATAAATAGAAGAAGAATATACAAGGGAGCTGGGCATGGTGTCACACACCTGTAATTCTAGCACTCATGAAGGTGAGGGATGAAGATCTTAGTAAGGGGAAAGCCAGCCTGGGCTACGTAGCGAGACTCTGTGTCAAAAAACAAACAAAAAAAGATGAAATTCATTTATTTATTGTCTCTGGCTGCTTTCATGCCACAACGGCAAAGTCGAACGGCTGTTGTAGATAACGGCCCATGAAGCCTAAAATTATTTACTTTTTGGCTCTTTACAAAATGTTTGCTAAAGCCAGACATAGTGATGCTTGTGTGTAATCCCAACTACTGGGGAGACTAAGGCAGGAGAACGGCAGGTTTGAGGCCAGTCTGGGTAACTTATCTAGATCGTATCTCAAAATTAAAAAAATAAAAAATATAAAGAGCCTTGGGTGAAGCTCAGCAGTAAAGAGTGTGCACGGGCCCTGGGTTCAATCTCCACTAGAGGAAAAAAGAGAAAAAAAGAGTTGACCTTGCATTAGAAATTTCTTGCTTTTAGCTTTTGATGTTTTCACAGCTCTGGCTATTTATGGTCAGAGAAGCCCTTAATAGAGTAAAATGTTACTCATTGTGGGGAGAGCTCCAAGTGGAATAGTATTATTCATCACTTCAATTTCAGTTATTACTAAGGGTATGTTATCAATAAGATTCCAACTCTCTCTCTCTTTTTTCTTTTTTGTTTGTTTTTTGAGACAAGGTCCCACTATGTGGTTTGGACTGGCCTTGAGCTCACTATGTAGCCTGGGCTGGCCTCAAACAAAGGGCAATCCTCCTGCCTCAACCTCCTGAGTACTGGGATTACAGGAGTGCACCACCACGCCCTGCTCCAACTCTCAAAGTACATTGTTTGTGGTTAAAATAAAATTTAATGAAATCACTTGTAAAGACTCCTTTGGCTCCAAATTCTAAAATACTATGATTTAGCCAAGTGTGGTGGCATGCTTGTTATCTCGTTACTCTAATAGCTGAGGCACAAGGGTGGCCACAAGTTCAAGTCCAGCTTGGGCTAAATAGTGAGCTCCTGTCTCAAAAAACCAAAACCAAACCAAAACATAACAAATCAAAATATGACTTAACATTAACTGTTAGAATAACAGTATATTTCTCAATATCCCATTGAACAGGAGCATTCTGTTTCTCAGAACTTAACAGTTCTCATCTGTAATTGAATAATTTAAAAAATTTTCTACCATGTATAAGTAAAGGCATTTTCTCATTCTTCAAGCTTCCTTAGACTTTTTTTCTTTCAGTGCTAGGAATTGAACCTAGGCCCTGAGCATGCTAGAGCCACACCCCCAGCCTAGTCCACCTCCCTTTTTTAAATAAAAGAAGTCAAATTGGCCATGCTCTGTGTAGGCCTTTTGAGCACATGTTGATTTAAGGAAATACCTTTTGGATCAAAAATCCCAACAGGTAAAGAATATTAGTCTCAATCATACTGCTGCAATTTCTACAGTAATATTACCAGAAACTGAATGTACTCAAATACTACTCATAATAGAAACTACATGCTCTTATGTTCTAATGGGATGTATAATTTTACAGTTAAGAGAAGCTGAATGATTAAAGGCAAAGTTCAATTTATTCCTAAAGAAAAGACTTCGTATTTTGTAGCTATTGGATTATAGATGAGATTTCATTATGATAATATCTCCCAAACCCTAGAGGGTACTCTGAAGTAGAAATTAACATTCCCACACAAGTGTGTAGATGCAGCGAGCTTGTCCCCTGAGGCCTTTCACTTTAGCTGGCTCGGCTGAGTGACTCCCAAATCCTTAGAATATGCGAGGTTCTCTTCTTAGTAAGTTATGTAAACCCCTAGATTCATCAGGCCTAGTCTGTCTTGTATTTTTATTCGTTTCTATACTCTCTAACTTCTTGGTTGGCAGTTTTGTTAGTGAAGGAAGGTCACTTTAATACAATTATTGCGTTTAATACTTGTTATTAGAAGCTGTATGTCAAATGCCATTTTATTTTAAAGTCCAGTCATTAAAAAGGATTTTTGTTGCTGCTGTTCTTTAGTCTGCCTCCCTGTATAAAACATGTAGTTGTTTTAATAGTTTTTACCTTTGTCTTTATCAATTCCCACTCTGCTTTCAAAGTAGGGTTCCAACTGGGTCTATTCATATCCCAAAATTGTATTTTAGTATTTTCTATGACCATATATCCTGTCCTTGTCCTGATATGGGGTTGAAGTGTTTTGAAAATGATCCTAATTAGTTGTTACCCACATCTTTTGGTCAGATTTCAGTCATCCATACCAATTAAAATGTCTCAGAGCAATGTAAGGAACATGGCGGCAGTCATGTCAAGTATGTAATGACATCACAGCATACTGGCAGCCGAGGTGAGGAGTTTTTAAAAACTTTTAAGAGAGTAGTGCCCAAAAAGTGATTGGTTATACTCAAAAACAAATGGTCTGCCTTTTACTGCTAGAGAAATGAAACAGGTGAAAATTGTCACAAAAACTTCACATAAAGTGATACCACAGTTATTAATCAGATACACTGTCTCTAACAAATGACTGAGCTTTGCTCACAAACTGTATATTTAAACCTCTAGAGACATAGAGTTTTCAGGATCTCTGTTCTAATGGTGTGCTGTCAGCTGGCCTCAAATTAGACCCAGACTTTTGTTGAGTTGAGTGACATAGACTTAATTTGGTCTCATAGTCCTATGAGTGACTGAGATCAGGACCTTATACCTGTTTGTGCCTTGTAGAGTAAAGGATTAGTGTGTAAATAAACTATACATTCAAAAGACAATATATTTCTGTTCCCTGGTCTGTTCATATCCCATACTATAAGGTGCCCATAAAAAGAGACCCAGGCATCAGTACTTTTTTTTTTAAAAGATCCCCAGTGATTCCAGTGTGCAGTGTGGCTTTACTGATTAGCTATATAATAGCTTAGAGGTTCTACCTCTCAATAGTATATTTAGCTACTTGAAAAAATGTTATGTAAATATGACAATTATCATTGTTGCCACTGTTATTATTTAAACTGTGGAAAAACTCTTAGCTCTTTTGTGTTACAGAACCTAGTATCCAAGCTGGAGTTTTTTACTTCTTTCCATTCTTAATGAACCACTCTGGGTCTTAATCTCTGAGGGTACACCTTCTTTCTTATAGCTCACTAGGTGTTTTCACAAGAGTATGTCTGTGTTAGTTAAAAGATGGGAATTTTATGGAGGCAATCACCTTTGGGAAAGTAGTGATTACTTACTTTAACATTACCTTTCTGTTGGTTGTGGTGATACATACCTGTAATCCCATCACTCAGAAGGCTGAGGCAGGAGGATCACCTTGAGTCCAGCCTGGGCTACATAGTGACTTCAGGGCCAGCCTGAACTACATAGAGTGACCCTGTCTCGAAAAACAACAAAAACAAACAACAACAGCAAAAAAAATACTACTTTTCTGCAGGCATTACCTTTTCCTATTCCCACAACCTATCCACCTGGCCTTGTACCATGGAGTAAATGAATTTGCATTTGTGCATGTATATTTCGCTTTGATTTCTTTCACACATTCCCTTTCTCATATATAATGAAAGACAGCTGAAGTGAATATAGGCTTGCTCACACCATTGAACAGGAGAGAAATTTTAAAAACTTTGGTCTTTTTAAGTATACAACTGGGCTCAGTGTGTTTTAGAATTATAGGAATGCCCTGAACTTGAGGATCTGTTGAAACAATGTAAGTGTAGAGCCAGTTCTACAAGAGCAGTGGAGGCAGCTTGTTCTTATCTGAAGACTTGTCTTTAGAACTCTGTACACCAAGGAGCTAAGAGTAAGTAAACAATCCTTTCTTTCTAGATCTTCATCTGCTGGTAGACGTGGCCTGCAAGCAGGAACACTTTCCAAAGGAGGAAGAATTCAAAGAGTGAGGAACGGATGACAAAAGTGACATTGTGCACTAGCTGTAGCCGGAGGCAGACCAGCCTTGCACATGACACACTGTTGGGATTTTTTCAGTTCTGTTAAGGAAAAGAAGTATTTTTTGTTTTGTTAATTGAGAATTTTGTTAATTGCAAATGGGGAGTTTGGTATTTATTACAGCTGTTCAGTTCAGATTATTTACCTTGACAAACTACTAAACATCTAGCAGCCGTGTTTTGTTTGCTGCCCAGATCCCTTTCAGATGAAAAGTCCAAGCCTTCTGTTACAGTTAGGAAGTGTCTACAAACTGCTGCATCTACGGTACTGGAGCATAAGGTGTGTGTGTGAGTTGTCTTGCCACTCTTGAGCTGACGTCAACACCACTGCAGTGGGGAGTTCAGTCTCTCTGCTTCAAACATGGTATGATCCTTGTAGAGAAGATTGTGTGAGAAACAAAGACATGGGAGGTCACCAAGATCACAGGTCTAAATGGGTCAGGAATTCCAGGGAAGAAACTCTGGGGAAGAGCTAATTTTCTAAGCAATTAACCAGGAAATTCTCTTACTTCCTAACCCAGCAATCTGTTTCAAGAGCAAGGCACCCGGACTTGGACCATCCATCACACTTAACAGCCTCTGATTCTTTTATATTAATGAGAGCATTTTTCTATTTCCTTATCTTTCTCTAATTTTAATGATATTTTATCATAAATACTAAGAAGGTTTGTTAATATCACTTACTTGTCTTCTAAAGAAAAATATTTAACCTGTTTAATGTAATTATATTTATAAATGGTGGTAGATTTAAAGGTTTTGAAAGCTATATTTTTATTAATGACAGATATGTAATATTCTCATTTTGGAGGGGAAATGTACAATGTATGAACAAAAACTTTAAGAATTTAATGCAGTGTTTTCTTATTTTAGATTTTTACATTCAACAAGTACAAATCCTCATCTATATAAAGTATTGCCCAACTTTTGGGGAAAACTGATTAGTTGTCATTTAGCAGAAGCTATGCTCTGATGTTTTTAAATAGTTTATATCTGGCTTACATTTCAGAGACAACTTTGGATAGTGGGATAGACTATAACATTTTTTCTTATCCCCTCTATCAAATTCTTAATTTGAGTAGTAGGATCGTGGGATTGTTTTTAAGGAGAGAAGGACGTTGCGGATGTCTAGTTTTTGTGGTTAATCCCTTGCTTGCCCATCCAATGACAACAAGAGCTTTTCTGATTGAAAGTCTTTTAAATTGACTAGTACTTACTATGTTCTGCTTCAATTTTCCTAATATGCACTGCAGAAACGAAAGGAAAGCCCAAGAATATGAAACTAATGAAAAGGGTACTTAGTGATATGACATAATTACTATACCAGCCACTGTGGATCTTATAGCTCGTGTCTTATATTGCATTGTGCCTCCCAGTGAAGTCAAGCCCAGGAAGTGTTACGGAGGTCTAGCTTTTTTTTTTAAAATGGTGAGCTCTGTATTAGTCTGCAGTGACTCAGTTTATGTATGAAAGTAGATTCTGAAAAGTGATCTGTCTGATCTAAGTAATTGGACTAATTGATGTCCATGTGATGGGTATTTATTTATTTTTATTAGCAAGGCTTAAAAATGAGCAAATTATAAAGACATCTATATCTTTTGGCCAGGCAGTATATTTTGACAGAGTGTATGAAAAGAAGACCCAGTTTCCTAATGAAGGAACTTTTTCTTTGTCATACTAAAGAGCTGGTAAATTGTGTAGGTGATATTCATTCCCTTCAATATGCTTTTCTTAGCTTTATATTGTTGAAAGAGATAATATCTTTTGAGGAACATGTGTCAAGCAGGAACCTTGGCGTGGATTTGGTTTCAGTGGTTTTAAGGCTTAATTAATGAAATGCCTTGATGGGCTTTCCAGACTTATATATATATATATGAATACAACAAACCAAGGAGCTGGATCTCCTGCTATATTCACATGCCTGGTGTTTGTCAACTATGCTGTCATCGATAACTTGGGCAAAATGGCAAGAGGTAAAATCTTCATGTGAATTAGCCAGTAGGATCTGACACATACTAACAAGGTTCCTGATTATCACCTCAGTATTTCAGCACCTTAAGCACCAATAAATTTCAATCAGTCAACAATAAAGTGAGTGTTTCAACTAGACTTGTCTTGCTTGCTTTTACTATTTGATTGGTGATCAGTAGAAAATTCAGTCATTGTGACCATTAATAATACTGGTAATGTTCAAAAGGAAATGTACTCTGTTTTTCTTTTTTTTGGCAGGGGAATGGTGTTTGAGACAGGGTCTTGTGATGTAGTCTAGGATGTCCTAGAATTCAGTCTTCTTGCTTTAGCCTCCCAGTACTGGGGTTACCAGGCATGCCCTACCACACCCAGCTCTGTATTCTGTTTTTCAAAGAATCTTATTTTTTTAAATTGTCCTGACGTTTTTTTCATTTGCACTTGAATAGAGGTGGAAATTTTAAAATGCCATTAATGATAAGGACAATTCTCAGGCATGTTTTACAGAGACCTCATTTTGTGGAAAAGGATGATTATTCTTCAGTAAATTCAGTCAATTCAGATGGGAAAGTAGATCCGGAAGGCTGATCTGCCTCAGGTGTAAGATGAGGTTGTAGATGTCAGTGAACAGGCTTCTCATTATAGTGATACTATCTCTATGACATCTCTGGGGAGGTAATGGGTAGACCAACCTTTGAGGAATAACTCTCCTTCTTGGAAGCTGGAGAATAATTTGTCTTGCTTGTCAATTCTGGTACCTGAAGAAAAACAGGGTATCTGTGGACTAAATTACATAGGGCTGTTTGGATTGAATCTAAATATCTCAGTGTCCCCAGGTTCATGATACAGATCATCATTCCCAGATTCCTCAAGAGAGGCTAGTTTGATAATTAACATTTGTAGCTTCCTTTTATCCCCAACTAAGTGTATATATTGACAATTAGGTTAATTCCTTTGCAAGCTTCAAGCAGAGAAAAATGAGGAAAAGTCCATTTGTAGGAGTATTTTTTGTTAAGTTTAACTTTAAAGATATTTTGCATGTGTCAATGGCATATAATATATATTTTCATTATTTATGCTGTAATTATATAGCATACATAAAATGAAAATATAAACTAGGTGTGAAGGCATGCACCTGTAATCCCAGCCCTCTAGAAGGCTGAGGCAGAGGGATTCCAAGTTTTGAGCCCAGCCTGGGCAGTTTAGCAATTTGCCAGTAGCAAGATCCTGTCTCAAAAATAAAAAGGGCTGGGGATTTAGCCCAGTGCAAAGACCAGTACTGCCACAAAATAAATAAGTTAACAACAGATTTTTAAAAATTCTTTCCAGCAGAATTAGAGTGTTGCCTGTATTTCAGGAAAGGAACTGCAAAAGGTCTGTATTGCATTGTTTTTAAAGTCCAAACAAGAGAAAAAGTACTAAATAAGAATGTATTTTAGGGGGCTGGGGATTTAGCTCAGTGATTAGAGTGCTTGCCTTGCAAGCACAAGGGCCTGAGTTCGATCCCCGGCACCACCAAAAAAAAAAAAAAAAAATATATATATATTTTAGGGACTGGGATTTAGCTCAGTGGTTAGAGTCCTTACCTAGCAAGCACAAGGCCCTGAGTTTGATCCCGGCACCCCCCCCCCAAAAAAAAGAATATATCTTAGAATTCGTCTCTGCTCTAGGTTAGTTATTAGGTCTAAAATTCTGAAACTATTTTCATAAACCTTCCATAGGATAAAAATGTTCAAGGTAAATAGGCTACTTTTACTTTTTGCTTTCAGAGACATTATCATTTAATCGTTACAACAAACCCGCAATACAATTTATTGCTCACATTTTACAGATTATTGTACAAAGGTTCATTTGCATATGAGGTAAAAACAACATAAAATTTATTGTAGCTTTTTTTTGGTACTGTGGAATTGAATACAGGGCCCCAGGCATGCTAAGCAAGTGCTGTACAACTGAACTATACCCTCTACCTTTCTAACCATTTTAAAGTGTGTACAGGGCAGTAAACTATATATATATATATTTTTTTTTTGAGGGAGTGCTGGGGATCAAACTCAGGGCCTTGTGCTTGCTAGGCAAGCATTCCACCACTGAGCTAAAACCTCAACTTCTTGCATTATTTTTCACTGGTTCAACTGTGAAAGATTTTGGCAGTAGTCCAGAAATGTCTGACCACAGACACATACAATCTGGTAAATTTGAAAATTCAAATATTGGAAATAGAAACTTTTGCATTATTTCTAATGCCAAGTTTATTATAAGGGTTATAGTTTATGAATATGGTAATTAGCTGAAAATTAGTCTTTTTGCTGCCTACACTCTTCGTTTTATCCTTTGCTTGTATTAATGACAGACTTGCAGTTTTACATTGAAGGCAGAGGTCTGATCTATAGTATTATTTCATCTCTCAAAGATGTGAGAAGAAAATAATACTCCAGACCTCTAACATCAACCTGATCTTAAAGCTCCATACGGGAACAGTTTAAACAGAGCTACTGAATTTAAATTAGTAAGCTATCTATAAATTGGACAGAGACTTTCTCAGGTCAACAGATAGAAGGCACAATAAATCAGCAAGGACTACAGTATAGGTTCACTTTATTTCTGGCTTTGTGCCATTTATAGACACGAAAACCAGGAAAAAACAGAAAACCCTTTGAGCTTATATTTACAAAACCTTGTGTCCATTCTTTTATCTTTTGAATTTCCTTTATTTTTTGTTTATTTCCTCACACCACTATCTCTGCTCTGTTGGGTGCAGAATCTGCTTGGATGTGTTTGAGTGGCCCTGATTTACATGGGGTGGCTTGCCCCAGAGAAAGGTTTTTGAGGCTTCAATTGGATGCAGTTGGGCTATGGCTCACTAGAGGGAGTAAAGGACCTGAGAGAGGAGAGGGAAAGAACGTGTCTGGTTAAGTAAGTGGTGCGTGCACTCACCAGGGGGAGGATGGGCGGGGGTGGGGGTGGTTGCCTCTAGCTGCTCCACCCTCACTTTGTCAGCAGGTAGAGAGCATGATTGCAGTCTCAGGGGAGGGAGTCAGAGCTAGAACACCAATTATAAACCACAGGCTTCCTGCTCTAGGGAGTTTATCCAGAGTTGTCTTTCTAGAAGGGAAGCACTCGAATCCTTTCGAACTTTCCAAGTCCATCCATGATTCAGAGATACTGCCTTCTCCCTTTGGGATTTTCTATGTTTGTGGTAGTGAATTGTTGCTGATTATTGCTACATTGCTTCTTTTCTCTTTCAAGATTTGACCATTTAATATGCTGTTCGGAAAGAAAAAGAACTTTTGTTAGAAAGGAGATTTCAGAAATGATTATGGATCTTTTATAAATGTTTTTAGAGTTCTTGGGGACAGTAGCTCTCATCCTGGAATAAGTTTGTCTTGACCTGCATGGATTATTTTTTCAGGCTGCGGAATTTCTCAGCACCTACTTGTAGTGTGGGGCACTTGGTTTGGTTGCAGAGTCTGAAGGTGAAAGAATGAGCTGTACTTGGTTAAGTAATTCTAACCTTTTCTGAGCAGGATCTATAAAAGCATAAGTGAATTGGTTTCACACCCGCGGATTCCACTGGGCCGACAGCGCAACAGGTTTGCAGATTTCTTTTGGAATTCTTTTTTTCCCCTCTCCTTCTGCTTCGGCAAGAGAAAAGAATATAACCGTCTCGTGTTCAGTTGCTTGGCTGTTTGCACTTATTCTGAAGACTTTATAAGATCTTTTAAACTTGCCCTCCAAATGCAGTGAGCTTTGTGGGTGAAGTGCATTTATGTTCACTTAAGGGTGCTTATTTTAAAATCTTATTCTGTGTTTATACGAAGACCCAGCATTCTCGTATGTGCCTGGAAATAGCATAGAACCTCTCTACTCAGGCTTAATTGTAGTTTTTTAGATGTTCTACTTAGAACCTATGACTAATCATGTCCCCAATCCCCCTACTTTTATTCTGCACCCGCTCAAGGAATTTAAAAAAGTTTTGGGAGTAGTTTTTTGTTTTTCTTATGAAACTGAAAAATTACCATTTATAAGATCTGGATATTGGTTTCCAAAAGCATTTCACAGGAAATCAAGTGCTTGATATTCTCAAGCTGGAGAATAAAATCTGGAATCCCTAAGACAGAAAGGAAAATGGTGCTAGAAATATGAATGTTAACTAGGAAAAATAATTGGAAAGTTAATCTTTTCAAATATTCTAATTTTGAAAATTGGAAATGATTGTGATGCTCAGGATTGTCCTGTAATATGCGGAGATATTAGTATCTAATTTATAGGGAACTTTTGGTAGAGCACATAAAATTATAATATGTCCGAGTTCATGAAAAGTATGTAAATTCAGTGGACCTAGAACTTTGGACTACATTGAAATGCAATTTAATCTGGAAACCTTTCTGATAAATGTTGTAGCATCCTTGGACAGCCCTCAAGGTGTGGTATGAAAATTTTTTATCATTCCCTCGCTTCCTTTATTAAAAAAAATTTCCTTGTGGTCTTTAATCATTTACAATTGACCAATTTTGTGGCTTAAAAGGTCCGTGTCTTCATTTTCTGAGCTGGAGTTATTCATTCTCACCTTGGATGCATGGCCTTAGCTGTTTATTTTGCCTTGTTTTGTTCATCAACACTGAGTTTAGTGCTTCAGCAACTTGATGCATATGGAAGACCAACGCCAAGTGATTTGGGATAATAAAAATTCACAATGTGACATTCAATCTCAAGCAGAGCTGGAAATTCCAAAGAGAAGTGGTGTTATTTCTAGTCAGAGTGAAGATGGGAGAAAATGACATATCTGCAGCAGAAGTGGGCTGAAAACACCCTCTTCTCTACTCAATCAGGGATGCCACCTGTTCTTGGGAATAAACTTCAGAGAAAAGAAGGACCAAAACTCTGACATGGCTTTCTGAAACTGAAGCATGAATTCTGTTTTCCTCCATTTGTCTGGATCTAAGACCTGCGTTTGGTATTAGCTAGTGGAAGCAGTATGTATGGCCAAAGTGCATTGCTGCAGCTGGTAGCATGAGTGGTGGCCACCAGCTGCAGCTGGCTGCCCTCTGGCCCTGGCTGCTGATGGCTACCCTGCAGGCAGGCTTTGGACACACGGGACTTGTATTGGCAGCAGCAGTGGAGTCTGAAAGATCAGCGGAGCAGAAAGCTATTATCAGAGTGATTCCCTTGAAAATGGACCCCACGGGAAAACTGAATCTCACCTTGGAAGGTGTATTTGCTGGTGTTGCTGAAATAACCCCGGCAGAAGGAAAATTAATGCAGGCAAGTATAACTTTATTTCATTTTCCATCTGTTTGAAATATGCTTTTCTCTGTTTGTGTCCGAAACCAAATAGTATACAAGGGCTTCTGCTGCTTCGTTTTCTGTTCTATATTTTAAGAATATTGCCTTATTGGCATTCTAAAACATATTGTTATACTCAAGAAAAAATATATAAATCCTATAATTTAGAAGATCATTTGCTTATTTTTAACTTGTATTGCATAACCTTCTTAGATATGCATAATAAGACCTTTCTTTGCAAGTCATATGTTCTGGGCACTATTTTTTGATAGATGAAATATATGGGCTTGGGGTTGGGGATTTAGCTCAGTGGTTAGAGTGCTTGTCTTGCAAGCATGAGGCCCTGAGTTCAATCCCCAGCATCAAAAAAAAAAAAAAAAGGATATATTTAATTGACCTGGGGATTATAGTTAATATCCTGTTAAAATTTGAAGTGAGCACTAAGATGGCCAATATTAATGTTCAACAGCACCCTGAAATTCTAGAATGCCCTTGCAGCGTATTTGATTACAGTGTCACTTTTAAAATCCAGTCAAGCTTGACTGCGACAACTGGCATTCTACCACGTGTGGCACCCTATTGGTAAGCCCAAAATGGAGAGGACTGGATTACAAAATGGACACAAAGTGTAAATCTGCCTCATGATCCCTTTGGTCTTATCAACACATAATTTTATCATTTTTCAAAAATTTAATGTAACATCTGCTTTTCTATTGACTCCACAGAGTTTTACCCAATATCATAGGCTTTTAAGGCTGTGAGTTTTGCCTGTAATGTTCTCAGCCTGATCTTTATGTGTTGAATTTATGAACTGACTGAAGCCATAGCTTTCATAGGCCAATTGTTCATTCTCCATGGTGAAGACAGAGTTTAGAGGGCTTTACTCGTTTAATAGGTATTTTGTTGTCTTACTCCATTAGTATATGTGCTGCCGAAGTGAGCACTGTCTCACTCCATTAAATGATATTGTTTATTGATTAAAATTCATTTTATGAAATAACACTTGTTGCTGTAGCTCTTAGACACAGGTTAAAATGTTCTTAAATATGATTGAGCTCAGCATCCAAACTCAGAATTTTATTTTGTGATATGTATAGGCTGTGAACATAACCAAAGTATTGTAGGAATTTAAATTTTTGTCTTGGGAAAAGAAGGTAAAAAAAAATGAAACAAATTATAGAGTTCTTTTTCAGGTATGAATTTTTAAATATATAGTTTAGTAATTCTTCATTATACCTCTTTGGCATTATTCTGAAGCTGAGAAAAATGAAGTAGAAGAAGAATTGGGTAAAATAGAAGGTTCTACTATTTAGAAAAATAGAAAAGAAGAATTGGGTAAAATAGAAGGTTCTGCTATTTAGAAAAATAGAAAAATAGTATCAGAAAAAAAATGATGTAAGCGTTTTTTTTTGAATGAGTATCATTTAGTGTGGACTCTACGATGGAATTAGGGATATGTAAAAATTGAAATTATAAATCATTTCACATATAGCAACTGGAAAGGGAACTTCTGACCTTGCCTCATTAATTACCCTGAAGCATGAAATGTACTCTATTTTAATTTTTTTGCATAAGTAATTTTACTATAAAACTGTATTTTGGTGACTCAAAAGTCTTTGGGAGCCGTACTAAATTTTATGCTTTATAATCCTGTGATATGTTCAATGAGTTAATTATATACTACATAAAATAATTTCCTCTTATTTTATTTATTTATTTTTTTTGTGGTGCCAGGGATTGAACTCAGGGCCTTGTGCTTGCAAGGCAAGCACTCTAATCACTGAGCTAAATCCCCAGCCCCTCCTCTTATTTTAAATTTGGTGTCTTCTATTACAAAGCTCTACATAAAGTTTTTGTGTTTTCATAAAGGAAAAGGTATCTAACAATCACCACTTGGCATTCTCTTTGCCATCCATTTTCTCAGTCTTTATCAAATCTCTTATTCTGCTCTTTTTCTCACTTTGACAAATCATGCCAATCTATTTATTAACCTTGTTCCCATCAATATACTTCAATTACTGTTTCTTTACTTTGTGAAGAGGGAATTTTACTATATCTTACCAAGGACTTTCGGGTTTTACAGTAGACGATTTCATATTATTGGCAGTTTTCAGTCTTTTCTAACCACATAAGCTTCTTCTATGCCATTAACAGATTTTTACACTAGCCTATTAGTCTCTGGATATGTTCAGTATTGATCCTGATTTCTTGTATGTTAGTTTTTTGTGGGGGACGAGGAATCCAACTCAGGGCCTTCCACTTGCTAGGCAAGCACTCTACCACTGAGCTAAATTCCCAACCCTTTGTGTGTTAGTTTTTTTTTTGTTTGTTTGTTTTTTTTTTTGGTGCTGGGAATTGAACTCGGGTCCTTGTGCTTGCAAGGCAAGCACTTTAACCACTGAGCTAAATCCCCAGCCCCTGTGTGTTAGTTTTTAATCCACAACAATTACTAAATTTTCTTAATAGCCTTTTTTTTTTTTTTTTTTTTTTTTGGTGCTGGGGATTGAACTCAGGGCCTTGTGCTTGCAAGGCAAACACTCTAACCACTGACCTAAATCCACAGCCCAATAGCCTCTTATAAGGAACTGTTTTTACTTACTTATTTTTGACATTGGGATCAAATCTAGTGTTTTGAACATGTTATACATACATTCTACCTTTGAGCTACATCCCTACCTGAGCGATTTCACTTTTAAAAAACAAAAATAAAACCAAAAAACACCTTTTGAATTATATGCATTAGTTTTTATTTATCCACTATTTGATTAACTCCTTCAAAGAACTCTAGTGTGTTAGGGACACATGGTTTACACTTGTAGAATCCATGCTATTTGTTCCTTATCAGATTATATTGCAACTTGGGTTTACTCAACTGTGGTTAACCAAGCTTTCCATTTAACTGAAGTTCTCTTTATGTCTCCTAGATTTGTGCTTTGCAGCACTATAGCTTTCTTAGTGACTAGATATACCCTGCTGTCACAATTCTAAAGGTAGTCTTCTGTTTTGACTTTGAGGGATTTTTGATAATTCTAGATATCTATTAAAGTGAAATAGATATCTAACGACCAATGAATTATTCTAGCTGCCTGTTAAGATTGGTTGTTTCCATAAATGCATTTGGGTCTTTCTAAAGTTGAGGATGCTATGCCCTGGAAAATCTAAAGGTTAAATATAGCAATTTTAAAAAATAATAACTTTGTGTGGTTTCTGGACTTCCCAGAAAACTTCCGAAAGTTACATAATTTATGTTATGTGCCAGTTAATTCAAGGTACATGCAATTTCATAAGGAAACATTTAGTTGGATTTTCATTTGTATTACACTTTTAGCTTTCTTTAGACAAAAAGAAATATTCCTAGATATGTCCCCAATTTGCTTAATAATAAAGGTGATTATAGAATTGCCTCTAAAGTAATTTTGCTTGTCTCAGCTTTGTCTGATGGCTATATACACAAGAGCATCAAAAGCCAAAGCGGTGATAAGTTTTTGTCCTGATTCTTTTTTTTTTTTTTTTTCTTTTGGTGCTGGGGATCGAACTCCGGGCCTGCACTTGCTAGGCAAGTGCTCTACCACTTGAGCTAAATCCCCAGCCCCATTGTCCTTATTCTTAGCCCTCGCTTTTTGAACTTAGATTTTCTTTGCCAATAGTAATACTCATTTTATAAGATATGTTCAAATTTTTAATTTGTAAAATTCTAAAAGTAGTCGAATAAAGTAAAAATAACAGAGGAAATGTTGCCTTTGCTATATATTCCCTTCTGTTTCTCAGGTCCTCTTTTCCATTCCAGAAGTCCTCGTTTTAGTCCTGGCTAAAGTATGTTGCTTTCTATTTTGCCCGAGAATTGTTTCTTTGCATTACCATGTCATTTCAAAGTCCTGGGCCAGTTTGCTGTCTCTGAAGTATCTTAATTCTTTGGTTTCCCTTCTTACATTTGCCAAAATCTTTGTCTCTTCCTTTTCTTTAATTTCTTTCTACCTTTTTTATTTTACTTTGTTTTCTGCTCAACTTGTGTATTTAGGATAACTTTCCACTGCTATTCAATCAGTATTTTCTTCATAGCCATCAAAAATCCAGGTCAAGGAAACATTCCAGATCTCCTGATTAGTTGGTGGTGACTGATAAAGAGGCCTACATGATAATGATTACAACTTCTATTTTTATTTTCATTTGAATATATTCTTTTAAAAGTACCATTGTACACAGAAAATTTCTTGGAATTTATACATTGTCTAATTTCTAGTTTTCTAGCTTGTTTACCTCTTTTCAATGTTTCTGTAATTTTTAGTGATATTGCTGCCACTTCTAAAAATGATTACAGTGATACCTTTGGATACAGATACTAAGAAGGACAACTCAAAATCTGTCTTCTTCTCAGAACAAAAAAGTAAAAGGATCTTATTGCAGCACAAGGGAGCTTACCAATTTCTCTTACTATCACAGTCTTCCTGCTCAGCTGGTTGTCCTGGATTTTCTTAGACTCCAGGATAAAGTTATGATCAAGATGAGAATGTGCTGCCCTAAGGCGTCAGACCTATAAGGGAAGCAGAGTAGTTTTGAATTTGGCTAGTAAGAGTGAGCAACACTCCTGGACAAATTCCCCTTTGTGCGATGTCTGTGCTTGCCTCTTAATTTTACCTATTAGTCAACACATAGTTATTCCATCTTTGAATTTTTACTTTATTTGTAGTCAGGGCCTGAAACTTCACAATTAAAGTTTTCGACTCAAGTCAGAGAGACAATCCTGTGTACCGTAGCAAAAACTGTGACCCTAGGGTCTCAACTTTTAGTTCTGACCTGCCACCAAGTAGTTATGTGATTTGGAATGAAATAGTTTTTATCTTTCTGGGATTTTTAGATTTCTTGTCTGTGAAAATGAAGGATTAAAATATAACAGCTATCAAACTGACGCTATGCACTTTACATGTATCAGTTCTCATTGTAACTTTTTAAAAGAGAAAGTTCAGAATTTCTGTTTTTTACATTTTACAGATAAGGAAACTGAGGCCTTAAATGTTAATATCTGCCTACTGATATTAGGAAGTAAGTGGCATAGCTGGAACTTGAATTGCAGAGCCCATGGTTTTCCAGCTCTGAAGTCCTGTATACCCGAGACTATCACAGATGAAGGCAACACCAGTGTAGGCTTTGTATGGTCAATTTCCAAAGCAGAAAGGAATGAGAGTGATGAATACCATTGTCTGAAATTTATCCAGAATGTACACTATTGTGCCATCTTCTAAAAACAGTTTATATGTCTTATTTTTTTTCTCATTTTGCGTTTCACGTGCAATGATATGAGTAAATCAGAATGCTATTTTATTTTATTTTTTTGGTTTATTTGAGACAAAGTCTTGCTTTGTAGTCCAGGCTGGCCTAGAACTTGCCACAATCCTGCCTCAGCCTTGGAGTGCTGGGATTGCATGTTTGTGCCACCAGCCTAGCTCAGAATGCTTGTTTATTCAATATCTCTGTTCCATTATCTTTTTCTTCTTGTTAAGACAGTCTAGGATAACTATGATAGAGGACCTCAAAATAATAAATTTTGAAATATCATGCATTTAAGTGATACTGTTCAAGTTAGAGTTCCTTGGATGCAAATTTCAGAGTAGATTTTGTGATTTTGCTTTGATTCCAGCCTTTAAAAGAAGTTCAGAATAAACATTCAAGGTACAGTCAATTCTCAGTCATTTATGTTAATAGAGATGCAGAAAATCTAATTAATTAATAATTGAATTTGGAATGTAGTCAGAAGTGCACCATTAGGCGCCATGTATACACAAACATTCTTAGGTGCTTGCCCCCTGTGAACCCTGCTTCACAGCCTTCTAGACTTGTGTTGTTAGAAGCCTGGCACCTAGAAGAGAGAAGGTGCAGAGTATTTTTAATGATAATTTTCCAGGTATCTCTCTCTTTTTTCTTTTTCTTGAAACAGGGTATCACTCTGTAATTCAAGATGGCCTTGAATTCACTATGTAGCCCAGGTTGGCAAAGCAATTCTGTCACAGCCTCCTGAGTGCTGGGATTGCAGGTGTGTGCCACCATGCCTGGCTTTTCCGAGTATCTCTTTATGAGTACCTATCAAACAGATTTGCATATACTGTATAATAGTTCTGTACTTTATTTGGAAGTTCAACAAAAAATTTTAGGTTCAAACTCATAAATCTCTTTGGTTAGTAGGAGGTGACAAATAAGGGGCACTCCTGGCTGTTGCTGCCTTCACAGTAGTTCATATTCAAGTAGCAGATTCTGGGGGCCTGTATTTCCTTGGATGTGTAGTAAAGTACACATGTATGTGCATTGTATAGTAATTTTCTTTATGTAAAAATTAGCCATAAGTTACTTTATATACAGTATTAAAGACATTCCTATAATCCATGCTTTTGTTTTTATGTAAAAAGCCATTACATTTTGTTCACTGAAAAGAGTTTTTTTTGTTTTAACTTATTTGTGCTTTTCTTTTATTCTCTTCAATGCTGGGGAGAGGGGTGTTACAAATGAACACTGTATTACTGTTTTTGGTGCTGAGGACCAGGATTGGTAACAGGGCATTATTAGAAAAGAGTGGGAGGATGATGTTCCATTGACTTTGTGTAGTACTTTTCTTCCAAGAAGCTAAAAATCATTCACAAATGCCTTCAAGCCAGATATGAACAGGCAACATTTACTCCATTTTACAGAACAAACATGCAGTAGCAGAGAAGAGAAAGTGAGAGAGGAGTTGTGCAGAGGTGGACCCAGTCTTTGCAGGAGATACAAGAGTAATCCAGGTTTTTAAATTGAAGAGGATGTAGATTTCTTAGGGGTCAGTTCTATTGTGTGGAAACCCTAAAAAGATAAAATGTCGTCAATGGCTGAGATAGCCTCTATTTGGACTTAAGTTGCTTGATTTGATAATTCAGCCAAAAAAGTATTGTTAAACACTTTGTCAATTTTATATTTTGAAAAGCCCCATGAACTAATACTCTGACCTACATTCATTGTTCTTTTGAGCATTATTACAGTAAAAACCAGTCTTTAAGATGACATGTAAGGCCCTTTTTAATCTGGCCTTTTCCCTTCTCTCCCCCTCATTTGACTCTAGTCATTAGGAACCCTTTGCTCTCTTTCAGCTAGATCAGGCATTCTCCCATCACAGGAGCTTGCTAGTCTGTATTAATTTTGAGGAATTTTGCACTAATAATTTTAGAAGAATATTATAATATAAAACTTTGAACACACTTTATAAAATGGATATTACTGTTAACAATGAGAAATCTAGCTGGGTGTGGTAGTGCACTCCTGTAATCCCACTTTGAGGCTGGAGTATTGCCTCGAGTTCAAGGCCAGCCTGCACTACAAAGCAAGACCCTGTCTAAAAAAACAAAACAAACAAACAAAAAAACCCCAAAAAACCCCAAAACAAAACAAAACCAAAAAAGCACAAAGAGTGAGAGGATAAGAATCAGGGTGGCCAGGTCTGGTGGCATACACTGTAGTCTCACCTACTAGGGAGACTGAGTTGGGAGGATGGCAAGTTCAAGGCCAGCCTAGGCAATTTAGTGAGACCATCTCTCAAAATAAAAATTTAAAAAGGAGGTGGGGAAGGGGTTGGGTATTTAGCTCAGTGGTAGAACACTTGCCTAGCTAAGTGCAATCCCCAGCACCCACACCCCCCTGAGTTCAATCCCCAGCACCCACACCCCCCAAAAAGAAATGAAACCAAGAAGGAGCTGGGGATATAGCTCAGTGGTAGAGTACTTGCCTGGCATGCATGAGACCCCGGGTTTAATTCTCAGTACCACACACGTACAAAAAAAAAAAAAAAAGGACAAAAATTTATTTTTTATATAAGTCTTAAACACTTTTATTCCATATATTTTCTTTTCTTAGTCCCCTGAATATCATGGCCAGGTATCAAATAGACCTTCTCAACAAAGCTTTCCTTGATCATCAAGTTCTGAAGGCTTCTTCCCCTTGGAGCTCATGTTCCCCTTCCTGGCTTTATTTTTCTTTATAAAATTATTGTCGGGTAATCGGCTATAATGTTTTACTTTATAAGTGTCTTATTTCCTTGGTAAAATATGGAATCTGAAAGCAAAGCTTTTTTGGGGGTGTGGGTGCTAGGAACCGTTCAGGGCCTTGCACTTGCTAGGCAAGAGCTCTACCACTGAGCTAAATCCTCAGCCCCAGAAAGCAAAACTTTTTGTTGCTTTTGTTCTCCTCCTCTGTGTCCCTGAGAATAGTGCCTTAGTATGCTAAGACATAGTGCACTTAGACATAGTAGGTACTCAGTAAATAACGAGTGAATATGAGGAACATCCTGTTGGTACTGAACAACTCTGATAGCTGGAAGATAACTGGAGGATCAAACAGACTTATTTATCTCTACACATTTTTAAGTATAAGATCAATTGTTTTGACAATTTGGGTTTGATATAGCATGCTGTATCCCTTTACTCTTCTGACGTACATATAGTATGATGTCTCCTTGATTGTTAATTTCAAACCATAAACATGGCTGTACTGAATATATGTGAAGTGCTCCTTTACACAGTACTTTTGCACAGCATTTGTTTAGTTTAATAGAGAGCTCAACCCTCATGCATTTTAGGAAATTCTAATTTTCCAGGAAAGATTTGTTGGGTACTGATTTTAAACCTGGGGTTATAAGACATTAATATATGTCCAAAGGACTTCATTTTAGTTCTTAAACTTGTGATTCCCTATTCTGATTTTGAGATACCCTAAAGTAGTGACTTTTAATCTTTAGTGTGTATGTGTGTATGTGTGGTGTCACAGATCCCTCTGAAAATGTGATAAAAATTACTAACTTAATATACAGTACACAATTCTATATCAATTCTCAGTGAATTGAGAAAGTCTGATATACATCTAAAGGCCTGAGGATGCCAGATTCAAAATCTGCTACCCTAAAATAATCTGTTATTTCAAGAAATGAAACCAAACTCTTAAAAATAATTTATCGTCAGTTCACTTAATTTTAAAACTATTCGTATATATTACTTTAAGTCAGATATATTACTTTAAGTCAGTATTATGATGTCATTATAAGAAAGTGGTCTGGGGCTGGGGATTTAGCTCAGTGGTTAGAGTGCTCGCCTCGCAAGCACAAGGCCCTGAGTTTGATCCCCAGCACCAAAAAAAAAAAAAAAAAAGAAAGTGGTCTGACCTTAGATGAAGAACTCCAAAAGTTAAAATTTATATCTAACAAAGATCTGCTTCTTTGTAGTAAAAGGATTTTACTACAAATATTAAGTGGAACTGTGCATAAATTTAAGAAATGCATATAGCCTTTCAGTATGTTGTTTTCACAAAAAGGCCCCTAAGAATAAAAGGTATTTTACTGATATCTTTTGATGTAAGTAGAAAATTATGGCTTTATTCACTTACCAGATTCAAAGAACAAAAGTTGTAACACAAACCAACTTAGGTTACTTTCCATCTCTTTGATTTCTTTCTACCCATTAAGCTCCACTACTTTCTCTAGAGTACAATTCCTTGGGCCCTTAAATTCCTATATATCCTGGGTGTGGTGATGCATTCCTGTAAACCTAGCATTCAGGAGGCTGAGGCAGGAGGATTGCCACAGGTTGGAGGCCAGCCTGAACTGTATAGTGAGACTCTATCTTGAAAAATAAACAAACAAACAAATCCTGTTTGGTGTAATGGAAAACTTTGTGTTTAGGTTTATTGTTCCTTGCTTGTTCCTAGCTTCTTTACATACAGCTACTTTATATACTTTACAGTTCATGGGTAAAATTTGTTTTATTTTATTCAATGCTTTTTGATATTTTGGAATTTGTATTTAATTTGTAAATTCAGAAACACCTAAACAAGCTAAATGACTTAAAACTTAATTTTTTTTTAAATTGCAACCATGCAGGCCCACATTATTTCTCAAGACAGAACATTAGTTAATTTAGGAATCTGATCCCCGAATCTAAAACAGTGATAGATTTTTTTCAAAATGGCAACATAGAGCTGGGCATACTGTAATCCTAATCTGTAATCTCAGCTACTCCAGAGGCTGAAGCAGGAGGATCACAAGTAATTTTAAATAGCATGTTGAATTATCATGTGTCTACCAATTTTATGCACTCTAATCTGTCAAAAAGGTTACTATTTCACAATGTATAACAATTGAGAAAAATACTATTGTTATTTCTGTAGAACAATTTTGATGAGACTGAAGACCTTATGTTTTATGTCTACTAATTTTGCTTTTTCTTCAAAGTGATTATATAGATGCCCGTTCTTTTGTCTCCCCAAACCATTTTCTACAGTCTTGTGGATTATTTGTTCTATACAAAAACTTTTATATATCAGGTTTTCTGTTTTCTGTTTTTTTATATTTTCTATTTAGAATCATATTGTTTATCTGACTTAAAAATTCTCATGGCCAAGCTTCTTTACCTTTCTGAAGAACTCTATTGGTCTTTACTTTGGACCTATTCAGTTTTCCATTCCTAGAATAAGATAAAAGTTTTGGTAGTGGAGTGTGCGTTCTGTTTGCGAAATGTAATCCCAAGACAGAGGGTATAGTTCAGTGGTAGAGTGCTTACCTAGCATACACAAGGCCCTGTGTTGAATTCCCAGCACCTGAAAAAAAATAAAAGAGGGGAAAAAAGGAAAGAAAAATACAATCATCACATTTTAGGCTAGAAAAAACACCTACTCCAATATTTTCATTTTATGGATAATGAACCTGCTTGCCAGTCAAACAACTGCCAATCTGCTTCTCTGACTGGCCAACATTTTTAGCAAAGTTTACTTATTTATTTTAAACATTTTTGGGTCATTTCAGGGAATTAAAAAGCAGATTTTGGCAGAGATTTCCCCGCAACATTCCATTAAGAAGATACTACAGATTGCCTTAGGGTCTCTTTCCTCTTTGATCCCTAGTCAACTAGAAGGCACACTTTAAAACAAGCGAACAAACAGAAAACACCTGCCACAATTTAGCATTGCTCTATGTGGTGCATATGTCATTTATTCTGCCATAAAAATCACTGCACACCAGGTGGCCTGTAGCCCTGGAGCATGTCCTTCAAGCCATAGACTAGGTTTTCTAATGTCTTAAGCTTAGAGCCTACCAGGATTGAAGCCTGTGCTGGCTTCCCCTGTGTCCTTACACCAGGGTCCCCTATGGTGGACCGTATGCTGTGGCGAGTACTTTGGAGTATGAAGAACGGCACCTTAGCCTGGTCCAACTGGGGTGACAGAACGTAAGAAGCAGAAAGTAATATGTGATGAATGCCAGACGAGAAGTACAAGCATAAATACTTAAGGGCTTTGACCCTCTTTTTCTCAGAAATCATTCAAATGACTGTGGGAATTCTGTCTCAATTTCCCTGTGAGTAAAGAAAAAATAAACAAAAACATTGCATTTTAACCCAGGCACCTTCAAGTAGTTTAAAGCTAAAGAACAAGTACATGGGGTGGGAATTTCTCTCAGTGGTTAGAGTGCTTGCTTAGCAAGCACAAGGCCCCAAGGTCGATCTCCGGCACCAAAAGAAGAGTAAGTACAACCCAAGCAGTAGTGCCTTCTGATTGTTGCTGCTATCAGTTAAAAACAGATTATGATATTCCCTGTTTAATATTCTCATATGTATAATACTCATCTGTAGCTTTTTAATTTTTTTTTTTTTGAGACAATGTCTTGCTATGTAGGTCATTTTGGTCTTGAATTCCTGATTTTTCTGCCTCAGTTCTTGAGTACTGGGATTGTAGGCATGTGCCACCATGCCCAGCTCCCTGGAATAAAATTTGGTAATGATACAAGAAAAAAATCAGACTCCATTACTTGAAGTCATGTAACAATGTGGTAGCAGAACAAAGCTAAATCTGTTGTCCTGTCTTCTGATCCTCTTCTGTCTTTATGTTCCAGTTAACACACAGAAAACCGGGTCTTTCTGTGGAGTTCTATATTTTAAAATTTCTTTAGTGAATTGAGGACCCTTGTTCTACATCTTTTATCAAGACCGTCCTCATGATTGAACCATACTGATTTCCATCACCAAACTGTACCTAAATGAATCTAATCTGACCTTTGGAAAGACCTGGCAGATAGCCTAGAACCAAGTCTGAGCCATAGTAATAAAAGGAGTAGGATGCATCTGATCCTAAAATACCTTGTGAAGTTGAAGTATTAGAGATAAACGGCAAGATTATGCGAGAAGGAGCATTTCAGAGCAGCTGGTAGGGTATGCATGAGTAGGGCTGGGGGTTAATGCTCTAGTATGTAAGCATCTGAGAGGAATGGAAGTGGGGCCATCTGATTAGAAACTACTCCTTGTTATTAAACCGTGACTTTCTGCATTGTGTATCCACGGAGTTGGAAAACTTCCTCTGGCAAAAAAAAAAAAAAAAAGAGAGAGAGAAGGGCTGCGGTACAGTGCTGAGGGCCATACAGTAGACACAAAAGCTCCTTCTTAGAGGCCTTCAGCAGAGGCAGCTTGTACAGGCAGGCCTGCTCCTCTCAAAGACTGGGAATCAGATTCTTTCCCCAGGGGGTTTCCAACTAGTTTGCACTTCAGAAAAACCTTTTCTTTCTCCTGCTGTTCACGCCCTGCAAAGAATTTTCTTCCAACCAAAGAAATTGTTTTATAATCAAAGATCCTTGTCCTTAGTTGTTGGACATCAAAGAAAGTTTGGAGGAGACTGGGGGATTATGTGAGTGCCTAGAATTTATTCTGAATGCAAAACTGCAACATTAGCAACTCCCCTAAAGAATAAACTTATCTCAGAGCTGGGAGAGGGCCCAAGATAACTAAATCATTATTCTTCCTAGTTTGGATGTGCTATAGAAAGATAGAAATGAGTTGAGTGGCTCTGCTTGGATTTAACACATGAATGTTTGGTTCTTGAGGTGCAGACCTACTGGAGGATGTCCCCCTACATTATCTGCTCCTTTAAAACCCGATATTTGGGAACATCAACACTATTGATAAACTCGAAGCAACAAAAAAACTCTTTTAGCCTTTAGTGCTTTAACTCTTGGGAACTTGGGGTTTCTCCTAAGGCAGTTGATGATATCACCCAATCTTGGGAGCCACATTCCCTGGATTCCCTACTGTGCTGGGGTGTTGATGATGTCATTTTCTCCCACAAAGGAAAACCTCAGCACCCTGAGGGCCTGAACTCAGGTCTTGGCAGGTAAATCAAGGAGGAACTTACTTTTGAATTTAAACTGATTGAGTCAGGCATAAAAAGGCACAACCAAGTTGAGTACCAGCACCACAACCTCATTTTTGTGGCCTGAATGGACCATTTATCATTTAATGAGAATTAAAATGCTATCTTTTGGAATTATTTTCTGAGTAAGAACGATGATTCACTTAATATTTTGATTGTTACACCTCGAGACATTTAGAGGACTTTGTTCTGAGATTTTGACTCCTTCTTAAATGTCTTTCTCTGAATCCATGAATTTTCCAAGCTTCCCAGGAATCGACTTTCAGATTATTTAGTTTATTCTTCTGAGAGCAGATTAACAACAACAACAACAACAAGGATTAGGAAAAATGAAATGATGGAAAGGGCATATTTAGGCAGAATCCTGCACAGGGCGAAGTACATTCGTGTTATTTTAATCTTGGTTCTGTGGTTATGAACTGAAGAGAATATCTGCTGTAGAAGAATTCCAGTCTCTTCATACAGCTTCATTGCAACCACAGAGCAGTGGTTGGAAACAGGATTCCAGGAACACCAAAAATGCTCAAAATTTCCAATAGTAGCTGCTATAGTGCCCCCCAAGGAGTCTTTGAACATTCTTCCTCCGAGCCTTCCTGTGGTGTCCCTGTGGTTAGGGGCCTACACCATTGGGTCATGGAGGCTTGCCCTGGAGACTATCCTGGTAAAAAAAAAAAAAGAAAGAAAAATTAGTTGTCTATCTTTGCCATTAGAAGCAATCTTTTATTTATTTATTTATTTTATTTTACTCGGAAATACCATGCTACAGTTTTTTTGTTGTTGTTGTGGAGAAAAAGACAGTCTCTTCATACAGGATCATCAACTGACCATTCTCAGAAATGTAAATGCACACAGGTTTGTACGAAGAAGGTAAGCCAAGTCTGTGGAGTAAGCAGGATCTGTGGAAGAGCTTTATTCCACTTAGCTGTGAAAATTTCCCTGTGTTACTCCTGTGCAGGTATTAGGTTACCATTTTTTTTTGTTGTCATTGTTTGTTTTTTTGCACTAGAAGTACATGAGTAAAATTCACTTGAAACAGGAATGTATTTTTAGTTTATATAAGCGAATAGGGAAATGAGCTCTGAGGGAAGAAGCTAACCACAACTGACTTTTCATTTCATAATCATATTTCACCCGAGGTGTACACTTGAACCAAATTAATAGTATTGTATAAAATGCCCTAGTTTTTCAAGCAATGTAGAACTTCAGGGTACAGAACAGGATATGGCATTTTGTTTCCATTTTTATTGTTTTGTTTTCTAAAGGGAAGTTTGAGCTGGAGACTATCTGGCAGGATTCCATCCATCTACCATCCCACCTGTCCTGGCAGAGATGGTGGAATCAAAAGTCAAGTTCTTTATGACTGCACCTGCCTTGTAAATGCTGCCAGAAGACCTGATTTGTCTCCTGTAGGTAAACTCTACCCAGAAGCGATCGCACTGGCACCTAAGCAGCGTGTCATACCACCGAACCTGGATCTCCCAATGCAGGAGGGCTGGGGCAGAGCTAGCTCTCCCACTGTTTTCTTGGGTAGTTTCAGCCATGGCGTTCGATGATTATTTTCTGGTTCGTCCAATGGAGGAGCTATAACTGGTCCACCTAGTTTTCAAGACTTTTGTGAGAATCTATTAATGTCGATGGATAATTTGGTTATTTAGTATTTGAAAATTGTCTTGTAAAAAGAAAATTGTCTTCTATGTTTCTGCATCTAATAGGCATAAAAGAGGGTGTGATCTACCCCAAATAGATCAGGAACATATCCCAAATTCAGACCACCATGCAGAGTTCCTAGGGGTAAGAAGCTACCCTTTCCCCCTGCTTCTTTCTTTTCCCAGAAATGCAGGTTATCCTACTGGCTACCATTGAGTGCTCTTTGATTAGGCAATTGCTTTGGAGGCAACAAAATAACTTAGAACCGTTTTTTCCTTTTGAACTATCAGAGTGCTTCTTGGGTTCCCTCAGGGCAGAATTACTTCATATGATCTTGTAACTGTACTGTAACTGGAAGAACATAATTCCTATCACCAATCAAATAATTGAAGATAATGTGCCCCTCAAATGATGCTCTGAGCACAGTATCCACATGTAATGCTATAATATGATAATAAGGCATAGAGGGTTCTCTAAAATGAGCAGCAACATTGAAAAGAGCTCACTGTTGACTTGTATTTTACATCTCAGCTCTGATCCTCCTTAGCTTTGTGACCTTAAGGAAAATTACTCAACCTATTTGAGCTTGTGTCCTCACGATTAAAATGGGAATAATAGTAATAAATGGCCTGAAATGAAATAAGTATGAGAACTGAAATGAAATAAGTATGAGAACTGTCTTTGAACATTGCATATGTAAATTACTATTACTAATAGTAATTAGCCTCGAGCTTCTTATTCACCTAATCACTGTCAGAAAAATTACTAGGTATGAAAGCTATTGATTTGGGCTCAGTTAACTTTTTTGATATCAACCTAAAGTAACCACCTATTTGTATTTTTTATGTAGCTAAAAAGATAAGCTTAAATTCCAAAATTTTGTGGGTGAAAGGGCTGATTAAATGTTACCCCCACGTAGTACAGGTAGCCTCAGTGACTTAGAGAATGATTAATGGTGTATGAATTCTAGAGTGGGGACTTGAGTGCCATAACTGCTTTGCTGGTGCTTTGGTGAGTCACTTGCCCGCCCTGAACCTTTGTACATGTGGCCGCTCTACTTTGGTAAGCCCAGTAGCCCCCTTCTGTGATCAGTGAGGTGACCACTGACACAAAGCTGCTGCTTTCTAAGTTTTTACTTATCAGAGCCTGAGGGATCCTAGACACGTCTTACATTGCTCCTTTTTGAAAAAATGTCCAAGTATTTCTTTGTATTGCAGCTACTCTGAAGCAGCTGCTCAGAATGTTGAGGCTTCAGCTTCTTGTACAACCTGCAGCCGTGTTTCTGAGGGCTGGAGGGAAAGGAGCTCTGGACTGTGAAGGGGACTGATTTACCCAGTTCTTTATACTGTGCTAGTCCCAACATGGTTTTGTTTTGGTTTTTTTCAACATGTTTTTTGAAGCTCAGCAGATAAGATTTCTGTAGCCTGCTTGGAAGTTATCCCACAAGTCCCTGAGACTCCTAGTTCCCCGTCTGAGAAGAATTGGATCGAAATAATGATGATCAGAGTTTTAGTCATAGCAGTTATAAATATCTGTGGCCCTGACACAATTCTCAGGTAAAGATTACTCTTTGAGCCATCCTGGAGACTAATCTGCAGAATGAAAAAAAAAATCTGTATCATTGTTTTGTAACTTTACCAATTTGAAGTCTGTTCCCCAAATAGGTAAATAATGGGATAAAGGTAATTATGGGTTCCCGCATCTTTCCTACTTACCTGTTCCCTGTCATGATTAAACACTCTCAGTTTATAACTCTTTTGGAAACAAACTCAATTACCGTTATTATCCTTTCAACACTTGCATGGTATTATAACTCATTTCAGTCATCAGTACAACAGAGTGGCAGTTAGGAGACAAGGTGGGTGGGGGTGGGGGTAGAGAGGGGCAAATATTTTCCCTCTTATTGATTTTGGATAGCATCTTGCCTCTCCAAAGACACTTCTCAAGGAAGTCTGTTTTCTTCCCGAAGCCTAATAAAGATTAGTGAGAGATGTCTGCGAAGAACTTGAAGCTCTTTGAAATAAAAAACGGGGATAAACACTCAGCATCACTGTTATTATCATTAAAAAGGGAAGCCCAGCATGTGATGTTTTGGGTCACTTCCAGCGGTCTTGTTTGATGTTCGTGGTTCCTTTTTCGACCTTTACCTCTTGATATCTTTATACATTTATTGAGGCTGTTGGACAAAGTCTCAAGATCCTAAGCAAAAGGGTGTTAAGAATGAGTGACTGGTAGCCTCCATGTCTGTGGGTGGGATTTTTGAAAATGTTTTTTCTGCCTTTGGATACCATGCTGTTCCATTTGGGCAATCCTGGCAGCACATTTAATGTAATATCTGGTCATTTGAGTTTTTCTTTCCCATTCTGTTCCTTATCTGAGAACCAGTATTTTATAGGAATTTTTAAATTAAATAAATACTAAATTAACTAGACTTTTTTCTGTTCTATGTTCGTGAGCCAAAGATAAATTAAAAGAAGCAGATGTAAAGATATAAAAAAAACACAAGACTTCCTAGGAACATTTATCAATACAGCCCCATCTCTTTACTATGTAAATTATTTCATGCTAGAGGTAACCACACACGCCTGTAATCCCAGCACTCGGGAGGCTGAGGCAGGGGGATCACTGAGAGTTTGAGGCCAGCCTTGACTACATGGCAAGACCCCGCTCAGAAAACTAGAAAAAAAAGACCATAATTATATCCATATAATAAGACCCCAAAAAAAGGTTAGATTATGTTCAATATGATGTATTTAGGCAGGAAAATACACCAGTAGGTTTCAGCACTACAGACTGAATTTAAAAGGACTTGAAATGGCAAATAAATTGAAAATTTTTATTATTGAAGGAACTGTGCAAATCAGAATATTCTATTCTTTACCTCTTGATATCAGTGTAGTTCAGGCTGGCTTTGAACACACTATGTAGCCCGGGCAGGTTTTGAACTCGCAGCAGTTGATCCTCTTGCCTCAGTCTCAGGAGGGCTGGGATTACAGAGTTCTGGGATCACAGGTGGGGGCCACCATACCAGGCCGACTGTTCTATTCTTTAATTGGCAATTAATTGTATGTGAGAATCAAGTAGAATTATTTTTT